>SKCR01028714.1:0-72045 GCA_019454045.1 Zanthoxylum bungeanum | reverse complement strand
TAGACAGACTCAGTAAGTACAGTCATCTAGGAAGGCTACCCATTCAGTTTAATGCTTCTCAAGTGGGCTCCTTATTTATTCAGATTGTTTGTAAACTTCATGGCTTTCCAAAGACCATCGTTCCTAAGAAAATTCTGGAAGGCTTTGTTTACTGCAGTAGGAACCAAATTAGCCACCAACAGTGCCTACCATCCTCAATCTACTGGATAAACCGAAGTAGGTAACTGGTGCATAGAGCAATACGTGCGATGCTATACTTTTGAGTGTCCCCATAGGTGGAGTGTTTTCCTTTCATGGGCTGAATTTTGGTATAATACTTTTTATCATGTCAGTTTTGCCATGACTCATTTTCAAATAGCATAGGGCAAACCATCTTATTATGTTCCTATATGTATTAGAGGGAGTTCTGCCTTGAATATATGGAATATGACTTGGTGGAACGTGACACGAGTTGGAAAAACTCAAACTGAATCTATAATGGGCCTAGGAAAGAATGCAAGTTATAACTAATAAACATAGAGCCGAGAAGCAGTTTCATGTAGGGGATTAGGTATGGGTGAAGTTATAGCCTTATAGGCAGCAATCTGTAGTGTTAGTGTTCCTAGAACTTGCCAAGGATCTCTAATCGTGATTTGTGTGAGAATAAAATCAAAAATAAGTTGCGGAGGACTTACATTGATCGGTTGAGTTCAAAACTTTTTCTTGGATGATGGAAGCTCCACGCCTTCTTTTAGTGTTTCCAACACTTGGGTGAGTCTCACTATCACCTTGTTTGACTCCTTTATGTGCTAGCATTGATGAATTTTGCAACAAAACTCAAGAAGAAGAAGAGAGGAAGCTCGGCAATGGAGAAATGAGAGAGAAGAGAGTTGCTGTGAATAGTAACTCATTTTTACTTCCCAAGTTTACTAATGTTTAAATAGTCAAGTAGAGTGTTGGAATTGGTTTGCGAAAAATACAAGCAATCCAAGCCTTTTACTCAACCTTCAAATCAATTCCAAAATCAAGGCTAACCATTTCCATCATTAGTCAAACAAATGATGTAAGTGAAGTGGGTCCCACCACTTTTAAATTCAGAATTTAAGTCAGCTAACTTGACACGCAACTTCGCTCGGGTCCGAGTTTGTTTAATTTCGAATTAAACAAATTTGCCGTTGCGATGTAATTAAATCCAATTTAATTAAATAATAATGCCTAGCAAAATTATTACGAAAGTCTCTTGCGAATTAATTCTAAATTAATTCTTTCACCCGAATTAAAATCCAATTTTAATTCCACTTTGAAATCTAATTTCATTTAATATATCCAATATATTATTTTAGCCCAATTAAATAAATTAAATAGAAAAATCCAATTTAACTATTAAATTTATTTTTACCGATTAATTCCAAATTAATCGTGTTCTCTCTCTTCTAGTCAAATTAATCCCAGATTAATTCTTGCCGTAATTAATCCTAAATTAATTTTCTCTCTCTCATAATTAATCCCAGATTAATTCTGTTCGAGTCAAATTTCATCGGTGAATCTTTGGGAGGCGACCCAAGAGATCCCTGGATATATTGGCAGTAAATATGGTCATCGGACTATACGAATACTTGCGTACCTAGTACCATGTTCTTACCGATTTACAAGACATGGTTGGCTTCTAGCAAAGCACCGTGTCTACCCAATTCTCCAGAAATATTCTTTTAAGGAATACATAATCTATATCAGGCGTAGTATACATAGTATTTCGTATTACGATCCAGTATCGGATGTCACATGCTAGGCTTGGGACTGGAGTTGTTTCTGCCCCGTACGAAGCATATATCAGATCACTAGCAACTAGTCTCTTTATGATCAGAAAGTCATGACCTAGTCATACTTTCCCGATGGCTATAGGACTATAGAGTACCAGTTCTGCATCCCCGCATGATCATCATCTCCATATGACTGAAGTGATACTTCTATCTTGACATCACACCCAATACACTACGATTCTCAGTATACCCAGAAGAGGCGTACACGGAACCTGTTAAAGCCCCAGACGATCAAAACCAAAGTATACTGATTGTCGCAAGTATTAGCGATGCAAGTCTCAGGTTAAGACCATATACACCTACCCTGATTCGGATTCCAATAAACACATAGTCATACTATCAATGGGACTCCGATGGGTCTATCCAGAGCGAAGCTGTTCCCGTACCATCGACAAACAGAACCTTCTATTACACTTGCATGAATATCCAATACCCAAATATATGAGAACTATGTTGTTAAGCTTTCATAACGCGCACATGTGTAATACTAGCCTATTCCGCATTACCGATGTCCATTCTCGATAATACTACGACTATGAATATTTAATAATTAAACCTTTGTGGATTAATATTGTCTCATATCTTATTAATCTGGTACTAATCATATGGACTTTTATCATTTATATATCCAGGTAATCCAATTACAAATGATAAAAAAGCAATTTCCTTTGTCACATAGTTAATTTGTACAACAACATCTTATTCTGTACAAATAGTGACGCTATGGGTCATAATTGTCCAACATGTAGCCCAAAGGGCATCCAACAAGTTGAGCATGAGATCTTTTGGTCCTTACCATATTGTCAACCGCATTGGTTATGTAGCTTACACTTTACAACTACTTGTTTCATCTAAGATCCACCCAGTATTAATTTCATATTTCTCAATTAAAGGCTTACAAATCTTAGTCTCCAGTTACCGAGGATCTGATCAAGCCATTTCCTGAGCTGGAATATGGTTTTGTTCTTCAACCTTTATCTGTGATTAGCAGCAGAACTGTTCAGCACGGGGTCTTGAAAGTTCCAAATGTTTTAGTTTAGTGGGAACACTTGTCAATGGAAGACGTTACTTGGGTGAAATTGGATACCTTTCAAGCCTCTTATCCTACCTTCAACTATGAGTACAAGGTTTTTTTCAAAGAGGGGAGTAATGTTACAACAGCACAGCTGCATCAGAAGGATCAACAGCATTAGAGAAAAGATCACAGGACAATAGCAGGGGAAGACCTCAAATGATCATTGTTAAGGCCAGAAGACTTAAGGATTACGTGTGTGTGTAATGTGTATATGTACCTAATGGGTAGTTAGATAATTAGTAGTTAGTAAAATCAGTTGGTATTTGGCGGGAAAAACCATCAAGTCGTTAGAGGTTGTTAAGAAGTAGTCACGTGGCTAGTTGATTAGAGAACATGTGACCTAACAAACCGAATATAAAATGTAATCGTTGCCTTACTAAGGATTCAAGTAATCATTTTCTGAATCTTTTTAATTCTTGGAGAGTTTTTAGGTAATTAATCTCAAAACTTAACAGGAATAAACAAATTCAAAAACCCTGTTGAAGTTCAGAGTATTATACATGCACTACTGAGATTGTAATGATTGTATCTCAGTTTTAATATTTCTTCATGTATGCTTAGTTTTTTTTTCCTCAATTTCTCTGCAAAATGTTATGATATTTTCATTTGGTACTATATCTGCCAAGTCATATCTATTCACAGGATTTGCTGTTATGAAAAGTAAGATATGAGCACTTTTGTGCATTGAACTAAGTTTATATTAAATACTAGATCAATAATTAAGAAATAAAAGAGATCTATATGGAACTATTAGAGAATTTTCGATAATTATTTCAATACTCCGTACAAATTCAGCGCAACACTAAATCCTTATCTTTTTTCTACCTACTCCTATTTTTTTTTTTTTGTATATTAATTTATAATGGCTTAAATATTTGATAACAATTTGAAAATTGCTAGCGGGATGTGTTGTTAATCACATTTATCATGCATAACTCACATAAATTAAAGTTACTAAAAATGCAATCCAAGAATCAATACAAACCCAATACGAACCCAAGGACTTAAGAAAAACCTGTAAATTGTAGAAGATGAAAACTCAAAACCAAGTCGAGAAAATATTTGTCCTTAAGAACTTATTAGCCCCGTCTCGGTACTCTTTTCGGATCTTTCGGCTAACGTTATCCCAAAATACTTGATTATTTCTTGTCAAAAGAGGCACTCCTTTCTTCGAGAACAATGAATGTAGAATAATTGTGGAAACTCTTTTATTTGGAAGATCTTATACTCTCTAATTGATGGAAAATGAAAGAGTTTATGAATTGAATAATGAAATGAGAACTTATGAACCTTTTTTTATTGACATGGAGGGATGTCTTTGTAAAAGTACCTCTATATCAATGTATATAATCTTTTAAGGGTTATAACCCTCCAATGAACCATTTCAATCCAAAGAGTTATGTCATTTCTCATTAAAAATTATGTTGATGGGGATTTCTGCACCTAATGTATTTGAACAGTTCGGCAAGGGCAGAGAGGGAATTCTCCTCATCCGGAGGACCCATGTTCAGAGTTTGTGTGTTGATCTTCAACCCGGCATGGAGCTCCGGTCCAGTTTCTCGGGTATGACCGACCAGCGGATACTGCATGACATAGATTTCAGAGACTGACTACATTAGAACCGAGGCCGACCACGTTAGACCGGTAGCTCGGTTTGGTTCTGTCCTACCTCATGGAACAAATTGATAAATTCAGATATTTCGGGTCAGGACGGGAACCGTTTGGAATCTCGGCAGATCACTTGGCCGACCTCTTGAAGACCGACGCAAGATCAAAGTTGTTGGATTTTTCCCTCCGAAACGTGTCATTATTCAAAGGCTCTTTACAAGCTGACACCATTATTGTTGCGTATGACAGTGGAGAAAACATAGTGATGTGACAGACCGTCAGACGACAAGTTTACTTTCGGCGATGAAAGTCTTGGGGCAGAGAGCCCGTCAATCAGTCGGAGACCACGCGGAAAACATCACAAAGTTAGAGGAACAATGTTGTAATTCTCTAAGTAGATAAAGAGAAGTTAAATCCATTTGTAGGGAGAGAGCCGAATTTGTAACAAAAAAACTTGTAAAAAGAGAGGATGAGTACTACTTGTATAGCAAACAGCTCGATTTGGTCTAGTCCAAACAAGTCGGCCGAGTTAGTTTCGGTAATAAAAACAACCCCCACAATTTTGTGCCCGTGGACGTAGGCTGGACTCGCTCCACCGAACCACGTTAAAACTCTCTCGTCGATCTTTGTGTTTTTCCGCTCTTTTACTATATTTGCATTTGGTCTCCCCATAACCAAACAAATTCAAGGTTGAAGGAGGATTGTTTCGGGAGAGTTATCTCGAAACTACCCCTGGGACGAAATTCACCCGTCAACAGTTGGCGCCGTCTGTGGGGAAAGAACAAAAAGCAACTTGCGTGGTAGGACGATGGCGAAAAATGGAAACCATAGATCATCGGAGAGCTCAACAACAGAGTGGATGGGAAAAATAGAGGAAAGCATACGGAAGGACATGGAGGAGAATCAGACCCTCATGAAGGCCATGTTGGAGAATCTGGAAAGACTCGAAAAAGTAAATAATGAAAGGTTGGAGGCTGGTCCAAGTCGGAGGAGGAACGAGATAACAAAAGGAAAGATGGTAGTAGACCTAAGTGAAGATGATGAACCTGGAAGGAAGGATCCCCAGAGGGTGCGGTCGGTTGTGATAGCAAGAACTTTACGGGCGAAAATAATGCGAGAAGAAGAAAAGGAGAGACGGGCTCCAGAATCCTCCAGTAATAGCCCACGCTCTAGGAGGGGGAGATGAAAGACACAGTGGAGGGGATCGAGAGGCATCTAGTCATGAAACATGTTGCGTTTGGAGTGGCAGGCGTGACGAAGCTCGCGGGAGACAACACGAGGCCACTGACAACCATATGAAAGCTTGGTTCAGAAAGGAAATGAGAAAGTGGGAAGATAACTTGAAGACGGACAAGGGGGATAGTCGGGATGAGGAGGCAACATCTCCATTCTCATAAGAAATCATGTCCGCCTAATTTCCTAGACGGTTCATTATGCCTTCTGTGAGCTTCTACAGGGGCCATAATGACCCTAAGTCTCATATTGAAAGTTTCGTTTTGTTGATGGAGGTCAAAAGAATGGTGGGAGAGGCCATATGCATGATGTTCCCTCTAAACCTGAGTAGGCCTATAATCTTTTGGTTTAGAAGCTTGACTCCGGGAAGTATCGGCAGTTTCTCTCAGCTCAAAAAGTCCTTCATCCGGCACTTCAAATGAGTGTGTGTCCCAAAGAAGACAATAATGGAATTGAGGTTGATGAAACAGGGGGACGATGAGCCCCTAAAGAACTTTATCGAAATGTATCACAACTTAGTGCTCGAGGTCGGGGAGTATGAGTCATCAGAAGCGCTAGAAAGCCTCAAAGGGGCCCTTACGGTGGGGAAGTTATGGACTCAACTAAAGGGTTCAAGATGTCCCAGATTACGCCATTGTCCTGGAACTGGCCAGGAAATTTGTGTCGATGGAAGAAGAAGAGAAGGTTGCCCGGAGAGGAGGAAATCGGAAAGAAAATGTAGTGAGGCCGGAGTTATCCCGGAGACCAGACAGAGATGCGAGAAAGCCACCTCCGAGACAAATGGAGTTTAGACCAGTGCCTCCCAGCAATGTACCACAAGAAAGAATGGTTCAAACACAAGTAAATCATGTGGCCGGAGGAGTATGATACACACCTCTGAACAAGTCGATGGCTCAGATCGTCAAGGAAATTCAAAGTAGGGGCCTTCTGATAGAGCTCGACCTGAGGAAGTACCCGGTGGAAAAGAAGGGTGAGAAATATTATTGTGTGCATCATAACATGATGGGACACTCAGCGGAAGGTTGTAAGGACCTGCAGGAGCAGATAGAAAACCTAGCGCAGAACGGCTATTTGAATGAGTACATCAACTAGGGGCCATGGCGGCCCGATAGCGGCAGAGGCATAGACAGATGTATACCATCGCCGGTAGGAAGACACAAGCCAGAGATTCGAACCGGTCAAGAAAGAACTACATTCGAATCCGAGGATCGGAGGTACTGGCGACATAGCAGACTCTGGGGATTCATAGAAGTTAGTCGGTTCCTATAATGTTAACAGATGAGGATGCCCAGAGGGTTAGTTTTCCCCATGACAATGCCCTGATAATCAAAGCAATAATAGGAGGGGCTGAGGTAGATAGAATCTTGATGGATCCGGGGAGTGTAGTCGATATAATCTCTAAGGAAGCCTTGAATGGACTTGGGGTGGAATATGCCGCTATAACCCATGACAGAACTCCCATGTATGGGTTTGGAGGGGCAGCAGTCATCCCATTGGGAAGGTTACAACTGGCCATGATGATTGGGACTTCCCCCCGTGCCCGGACGATCATGATGGACTTCACAGTGGTGGACTGCATAAACAGTTACTAGGTCATTGTGGGCCGGCCTTTCATGATAAAAACAAAGGCCGCCATGTCATGTTGTTATCTGAAATTGAAGTTTCCCACCCAAGCCGGGATCGGGATAGTATGTGGCAGTCAGAAGGTGGCCATGAGTTGTTTTGCCACTGTCTCCAAAGAGATTCTCTGTGTTGAGAAAAACAGTCGGAAGAGGAAAGAAAGGGAAGAGGAGGAGAATACAATTGAGTTTCCAGACCCACGGCCTAAATATTTTGAACAATCAGGGGCAGCTGAAGAGCTGGAGTCAGTAGAACTCTTCGGCCCAGAAAAAGTTTTAAAGATAGGAGCGAGTTTGGAGGAAAACATGAGGCAAGACCTGCTGAAGCTTTTGAAGCAGAATGCATACATTTTTTCTTGAGGGCATAGCGACATGCCTAGAATATATCCCAAATTCATCAGCCACCGTTTAGCAGTGGATCCAGCTCACAAGCCGATCAAGTAGAAGAGAAGAATATGATAGCTTACTTGGCTGAAGTAAAAAGGTTGGTGGGAAGAATGAGGAACGTACATTTTGAGCAAATCAGTCGAGAAGACAACTGCGAGGCAGACTCATTGGCACGGCTCGCATCTTCGATAAAATCAGAGAACCCCATAATAGTCCCTCTAATCTGCCTCCGAGAAAAGAGCGTGGGAGAACTCGAAGTAAAATTATTGGATGAGGAAGACAAAACCTCGTGGATACAGCCAATTAAGAAATATTTGGAAACATGGGAGACACCCGAGGACAAGAAGGAAGCCAGGAAGCTAAAATTCAAAAGCACCAAGTTCTCCCTGATCGAATGAGTGCTCTACCGGAGGGGCCACACAGTACCCCTCCAAAGATGTTTAGCGGAAGAAGAGGCCGATTATGTACTCAGGGAAATTCACGCGGGCATCTATGGGAGTCACGACGGAGGACAATCGATGGCCTTTAAAGCTTTAAGGCAAGGGTTCTATTGGCCAACTATGCATCAGGACGTCATAAGAGTAGCCCGGAAATGCGAAGGATGCCAGAAGAATGCCAATATTCACCACCAGCCAGTAGAGCAGTTAACTACCCTGTCCAGTCCCTGGCCATTTGCTCAATGGGGGCTAGATATCATCAGACAAATGCTAAAGGGACGTGGACAGGCGAAGTACGCCATTGTGGCCATAGACTATTTCACCAAATGGGTGGAGGCCGAACCCCTATCCACCATCACAGAGAAGAAGGCCATATAGTTTTTGAAAAAAGAATATTATCTGCAGGTTCGGAATCCCACGGGTTGTCGTCACCGACAACGGAAAATAGTTCGATAGCAAGGGATTCAGGAAACTCTGCGGAGACCTCCAGATCGCCTTAAGGTTCGCCTCACCAGCCCACCCCAAGTCAAGCGGACAGGTTGAGGCGGCAAACAAAACCATCAAGGCAAATCTTAAAGCTCGGCTCGGATCCTGCAAGAGCTTATGGGTCGAGGAATTGCCGGAAGTACTGTGGGAACACCGGACGACCTATAAAGATTCTACAGGGGAGACCCCGTTTTCTTTACCATACGGGTGTGAAGCAGTTATTCCAGCAGAGATCGGAATAACTACCCACAGGGTCTGTCATTTTGAGAGCGGAAAGAATGAAGAACTTATCAAAAGCCACCTCGACCTAATCGAGAAAAAAAGAGAGAAGTCAGCCATAAGGACAGCAGTTTATCAACAAAGGATGGCCCGCTTCTACAATAAAAAAGTTCGAACTCGCGTCTTCCTCCCAGGCGACCTGGTATTAAGAAAAGTCACTTTGAACACTCGAAGACCGGAAGAAGGCTCGTTAGGAGCCAAGTGGGAAGGGCCCTACAAAATTGCAGAGGTGGTAAGGCCAGGGGTCTATATCTTAGAACAACTGGATGGCACGCGATTAAGGAAACCCTGGAATACCGAGATGTTAAGAAAATACTTTCAATAGATTCTTTTTTTGCAGCAACCCGACAAGGGGTAGGAGCTTAATGTAAAGCCTTTCTCGAAATATCCCGCAGAGAGCTGTAAGAAGGGCAGTATGTCCCTGAATATGAATAAAACTTTCTCTTTTCAAAATTTCACCCGCTCTCTTAATTAAAATGGAAAGGCATATTCAAAATTTCGGGGGCATACTCGAAGCAATGATTCGGGGTCAAAGCACCAAGTCCGCAACAAATCGACCAGATTCACTTAACTTACAAAAAATCAAGGGATAAGAAGCGCGACAGGAGCACAGAAACCCTTCGATTTACAGGGAACATTTGGAGACAGAAATCGCAAAGAAGGGATACCCCCAGAAGATGGCCTTACCAGGCCGGTTTGGGAAAGACGGAGCAGAGAATGTGCCCGCATATATTTCACCCACCTGATTAATGGATCCGCGAGAAGCATAGCACAGGGAGAGATGATACCCCCATGGCGTTTGCTTGCTCCAGTGTTACCGAACACAAGGAGGAATATGCCCTTAGTGTCTCGGACACTCTCTGATCCCCACCCACCTGATTAATGGATCCGCGAGAAGCATAACACGGGGAGGGATGATACCCCCGTGGCGTTTGCTTGCTCCGGTGTTACCAAACATAAGGAGAGACATGCCCTTAATGTTTCAGACACTCTTCGATCATTACTCGATCACTCGGATCCAAGAGAAGTATAGTCCGGGGAGGGGTTGTGCCCCCGTAGCGTATGCTTGCTCCAGTGTTGTAAGGAGGAGCCCTCAAACGATACACAGGCTCCATGGAGACCTGAAGTATAGATGATGTCCCCTTACCATTTTAAAACACTCTTTGATCCAAATCCTGGTTCGACAGGACTCTGAATTGAAAGATTCAGGATTGTGTTTTGGAAACCTCGAACAAGACGCTGTTTTAAGGAATCCGTGCTGATTGTTTACACTTTAGAATTTTGTTTTAGGATAAGTGCTAAGTCACCCCCGCCTTTTAAATTTTATTTTCAAAGTTTTGTTTTTATTTTTTGCTGGTCTGGCAAGGGGACGCCCGTGCCAGATTCGATAGGGCTTCAAAAGGTTGATTCAATTCCCTTCTAAATAAATCCCAAGGATTAATCGGCTCGGGGCTGGATTCGTTCCGCCGAGGCCACTTGGTTAATCAGTTCAGGGTTAGATTCGTTCCGCCGAGACCACTTGGTTAATCGGCTCGGGGCTGGATTCATTCCGCCGAGGCCACTTGAATAATCGGATCGGGTCTGCTCTTGTACCGCCGAGACCGATGTTTCTTTTCGGCTCGGGGCTGGATTTCGTTCCGTCGAGGCCAAAGTGTTCCTCTCAGCTCGGGGTCGGGTTGTGTCCCACCGAGCCAGCTTTTGGTCTGGGGACGCAACATTCCCCCAGAGCCAAGTGTTTCTCTTAGCTCGGGGTCGGGTTGTGTCCACCGAGCCAGCTTTTGGTCTTGGGACGCAACATTCCCCCAGAGCCAAGTGTTTATCTCAGCGCTCGGGGTCGGGTTACGTCCCACCGAGTCGGCTTATTTGGACTGGGGATGACATCCCCCAGAGCCAGAGTGTTCTCCCAGCTCGGGGTCGAGTTACGTCCCACCGAGTCGGCTTCTTTAGACTGGGGATGTAACATTCCCCAGAGCCAAGTGTTTCTCTCAGCTCGGGGTCGGGTTACATCCCACCCAATCCATCTTCTCAAACTGGGGACATAACATTCCCCCAGTGAGCAAGTGTTTCTCCTAGCTCGGAGTCGGTCCTCAAGCGGACGTTTTGGTGGAGAGCAACCGGAGCAAGTCATGAAAGATCAAAAAAGAAAAGTGGAACATAAATATACAAAATATTCACATAAATAGGGACCTGGAAAAGAGTAATTACAAATAAATAGATAATATAAAGTGTGTTCGGGATTACACGAGGCCCCGTTCGGGTTACCCCTTGTCAGTCAGCCCGGGCAGGGGCAGGTGGTTCTTCCTCAGTAGGCTCAGATGACGAATGGCTCGGCTCGGCCTCAGGAGGCGGGATTGCAGCTTCTACATCGACAACCTGGGAGACCCATACTTCAAGGATCGGAGGAACCTCAGGGAGGTTCTCGTCAGAAGCAGGAACCTCGGGTCGTTCCTCGTGAAGAGCTGGGAGGACCGGGGCGATCGAAATAGGATCATGGTCCATCACTTCCTCGGAAGAAGAGGTAGCCATTCTTTAAACTCATCTTCTGAGATTTCCCCATTGCAGAAGCGAATGGCCGCATGGATAGGCCCCATGTCCAGGTCGGGCAGTACCATTGGAATAATTTCAGCACAATCACCAACCCCTTCGAGGCTGATGGAGTCCCTCTCGACCTCCAACTCAAGTTCTCTTCTCTTAAGATCGGTACGGGCCCGTTCCAACTCCTCGTTTTTGGCCCTCAGCTTAGATTCAACACTGCACACTTCCACCTGCAGGATCCTTTTATCAGCCTGGGCAGCCTCCAAGTCCTTCTTGGCGGCTTCAACATTTTTTCTCTCTAAAGAGGCAGCAGCCCGAAGAGCTTTGTTTGTTGTATGAGCCTCAACAGCAGCCAACTCTAGATTTTTTATGTTTTCTTCTTTACAAACCAGTTCGGCTTCCGTTTCAGAGAGTCAGTTCTGAAGCCTCTGGGCCTGGCCACCCTCGGACAGAAGGCTCAGAAGAAGATCCTTATTCTTGCCCACAAGATAGGTCGCATACCAAAAATAAACAGAGAATCATAAATCAAACTATGTTATGAACTCACGCCGGGAATAAATGGAGAATAACTACCTTTGCCATCTGAGAACACAACAAGATAACCAAATCCTCGGGAGAGAGATCTTCGTATCTCGGAATTGTGGCCGGAGGAACCGCCTCGGCCAGCTCATTGATGGCCGGTACCAGATGAGAAGTGGCCTCCCGAATGTCCTGACCGAGGTTGTCTACTCCAAGAATCACGGCGCCTTTCTGTTTTTTAGAGGAACCCTCCGGTATTTTTTTCTCTTTCCGGACGGGCTGCCTCTTGCTCAGGACCCGTTCCTCCTCCGCCTCCCAGACCAGCTCGGCTTCCTCCGCCCCGAATGGACTCTTCATTTTTCTAGTAGGTTTTGACGGGCTGGCAGGCCGGGCGGAGACTGTTGGCGATACCCTGGAAGGTGAGGATAAGCATTGGATAGCCAACGGGGCCGCCTCTTCAGTCACTCCTCTGGCCTCAGCAGTCGCTGGCCGTCTCTGAGAGGGCCCGATCCCAACCTAGCCGGTTTTCTTTGTTGTGCCAGCCAGTTGATCAAGGTATTTTGGCCTTCTTGACATGCCTACACAAAAAAAATGAGAAGAAGAGAAGAGAGAGAAGGAAGAAGGCGAAAGCAAGAAGAGTGGTCAGTCCAGAATCTGAACAAGAAAATTCAAATTATCATCATGCTAAGCAAACAAGGAGACTGGTTAGAAGGTTAGTAAAATCCCACCTATCCGCCCCGGGAACTTCGGAGGAGCAGTCCGAATCAGGCCTGACTCAATAAACGCCTCATCATTGACCAATTGCTTCCAATAATCGGCATATAGCCGAGCCCAGCGCACCCGGACCTGGTGGGAAACCTTAGGAGCATTCCTTCAACAAGCTGGGAAGAGTCAAAGCAGTTAGAAATCTATCATAAAGTCAAAAGCAGGAATACCGAGGGTTAGATTCCTAACCTCCCGCTCTAAAGATATCCGAGACGAAAACCTCCTCTTCATAAGATCTCAGGACCGGTCCCCAATCTCCGGTGGCCCAGAACCATAAATCCTTGAAGTTTTTGTTGGAGTCGGGAAGTTTGCGGATAATATTTGACGAGTCGGCATAATCAGAGAGGTAATACCAACCATGGTGCGTTCTTGGGTTGGCCTTCAGTCGATACAACCTATTCACTTCTTCAAAACAGAGTTCGCCGAGCCCCGCCCGACTCCAAATCACATATAGCCCGGCCAGAATCCTCCAGCTATTCAGGCTCAATTGGCAAGCGGTGATCTCCATCTCGGCCAGCATCCAGGCAAAGTAACGTTGAAGTGGTAGCCGAAGACCACACTCAAAGAAAGCTGGAAGAAGGGCCACTGAACCCTCATCAGGTTGGCTAGCACGATCCATTAGCCCGAGGACTTCAAGAGCGATATCTATCGGAATGTCATATCGTTGCCGGAGTAGTGCAAGGTCGTCTTCAGTTATCTTGGAAGGACGGTCTATGTCCAGAGCTGAGGAGTTAAAATCACCGGGCTCTGGGTCTTTCCGAGGGATCTCTGATGGCAAGTATCTTGTTCAATTTCAGAAGGGGTGGGGGGTAGTATCGAGGTCCTCTATGCTTGGTGCCCCCGAGTTCGAGGAGAGCTCTTCAACAGAAGGGGACGGAGGTTTAGCAGGGTTTGCAGAGGAAGAGCTGGTGTCAGACATCCCTGACATCCGAGGAATAAAAGAAAAAAAAGGGGGGAGGTCAGTCTACAGCTAAATTCTAAAGCTAGAGCCTGTGGGTTCTAAACGCCTTAAACGATATCCTTCAACCATAAATCTCTCCTTAGCGACATCGATGTAAACAAAAAACAGACCTAAGAGTCTCTAAATCCCAAAAATCCAGACATGCTTCACAAAAAAAAAAAAAAAACAACAACAAACAGGACTCGGAACTCATGAAGAAGCAAAGCAAAGAGGACAGTCAAAAAACTTACTTGTTTCTTTCGGAGAGATGAAATTTTGCCCGATGTGATCTGGTTGTACTTCGAGTTTACTGGTCACAGTTGGGAATGAGGAGTTCTCACGATTAAGGAAGTTGAAGTGTTCGTAAAAGAAAGCAACAATATTTTCTCCGTTTTGATATAATATGTTCGGTGTGTTTGTGGCCGTTGGATTGAACGAAAGCGTCAGATATACGCCACGTGTCGTCTTTTAAAATGATCTTCCAAAATTAAATGGACGGATGAGATTGGACGTCCTTTGCGTTAACAATAGCGGTCAGATTGTTCGCTTTTGGGCGGGAAAATAATGGATGGTTGACAAGTGACAGGCTCCCGTTGAACCCTAGAAGTGATCTGATGGGCATTTAAAAAGATTGTGACGGTTGCGCGTCTCGAGGGGCAAAATTACAGAAAGGCAATAAGGGGATTTCACCTCGGTAAGAAGAAAGTCAGGCCGAACACCTGAGTCAGACCGATCAGGATGTAAGTGTGGACCGACGAAATTTCTCCTTCAGAAAATCGGCTATCAGTTCATCAACCGTACCACTCTTATATAGTTCCCGACACCGACTTGTATGACTCGTTGGAACCGAGAACTAGGGGACAGATGTTGATGGTGTTTTCAGGTCTTATGTTATTTAAGGAGCACGACAGGGGTAAAAAGGGTAATTCCCTTCTTGATCGAGATCTTTAATGCCGACCCGACCACATAAGTGTTATAGAGCCAACATGTAGAGACCGAGCACTTAATGATTGGTGACCGACCACTTTGGCTCGGATGACCGGGCATTGTCAGATCGGCAGAAGCATTCTCAGTTCAAAGGACTATCATGACCGACCTCATGAAGACCGACCAGATAGCGAGGCGTACCCAGGAAGATAAGGCATCCTATTTTCTCGGATAAGATGACAAATTATCCTACTTTCACGGGGAGAACTGGTGAATCAGTGTCTTAATAGGACAAAAGAAGAAAATATAGTTTTTAATTAGGAATCCTTGTGGAAGAAGGAGAGTAATTCGACTAGGAAACCCTTGTAAAAGAAGGAGTTTGATTTCTGTACTATTATAAATAGAAGGGAAGAGTATGTGTAAAAGAGATCAGAAGAACATGATCACTACGATCAAGCTTGTAAACATAAGAGATATTAGAGAAGCATATCTCAGTAATAAAAGTATCATTCTGTTTGTGTCCGTGGACGTAGGTTGGACCTGATCCACCGAACCACGTTAAATCTCCTTGTTGATTGGTGCATTTGTCTGTCTTCTGCTAAATTTGCCTTTGGTTCCCACATAACCAAACAAATTCACTATTGAGGGAGGACTGTCTCGGGAGTAATATTCTCAAATTACCCTGAGACCAAAATCCACCGTCAACATGTATATTTTACTTGGTTATAATTCAATTGTGAATGTAGCATATTGAAGTTCTTATTATTATTATTTTTAATCGTTTTACATTTAGGTAGTGATAATTAAGTGAAGTTTGTATGTGACAAAATGTGGGTGCTTTAACATGCATGAGAAAGACTCATTTGTGCCAACTAAATTATACTTGCAATTAACAGCCATTGTGATCTGACTTTCGCAATCAAAGAGTTTTGTTTACATTATAAGACCTTAGAGGGAGACTAGTAGATTTGAACAAATACTTGGAAAAGATGTTTAAAACTAGAAAGTTTGTTGGATTGAAGATCAATAAGATGAGTTTGTATAAAGTTTATAAATTTAAAAAAAATAATAAAAAAAAGGTAAAAAAGATCTTTTTAGTTTGAATAATGAAACTTCTTTTTTTAAAATCGTTGAAAACCCCGCCACCAAATCATTCCTTCAGGTAAAACTCCCAACTGTTTCAGGCTCTTACAAGAAATATACTCACTGGATTCGAACTCAGGACCTCAATGTGAGATCCTGAACCCTACACCACCAAGTCACTATTGGATAATTATGACCCATAGCGTCACTATTTGTACAGATCATGGTGTTGTTGTACAAATTAATTATGTGACAAAGGAGATTGGACTCTTATCATTTGTGATTAGATCACCTAGATATATAAATGATAGGAGGTTCATGTGATTTGTTCCTGGATTAAGAATGATATGAGACAATATCAGTCCATGAAGGATAAATCATTAAATATCCTTAGTCAGAGTATTATCGAGATTGGACATCGATAAATACATAAAAGACTAGTATTACACTTGTGCGCGTTGTGAGGGCACAACGACATAGTTTTCATATATTTGGGTATAGGATACTCATGCAAGTGTAATAGGAGGTTGTGTTTTACCGATGGTACGGGAAACAGCTTCACTCTGGATAGACCCCCTCGGAATTCCATTGGTAGTATGACTATGTGTCTATAGAAGTCCGAAATCAGGGTAGGTGTATTTGGTCTTAACCTGAGACTTGCACCGCTAATACTTGCGAGAATAAATATACTTTGGTTGCGGTCGTCCAGGGCTTTAACAGGTTCTGTGTACGCCTATGCTGGGTATATTGAGAATCGCAGTGTGTTGGGTGTGATGTCAAGACGGAAATGTCACTCCAGTCATATGGAGATGATGATCGCGCAAGGATACATAACTAGTTCTCTAAAAAGGTTGCAACCGTCGGGATAATATGACTTGGTCATGATTATCCGATATTAAAGAGACTAGTTGCTAGTAATCCGATATATGCTTCGTACGGGGCAGACACTGTACCAGCCCCAGGCCTTGCATGTGATCATCCGATACTGGATCGAAATACGCAATCCTACGTATACTACGCCTAATATAGATCCTTTATTCCTGTAAGGATATTTCTGGAGAATTGGGTAGGCATGACGCTTTGCTAGAAGCCAACCTTGTCTTGTAAATCGGTATAAACGTAGTACGAGGTACTTACGTGTTCGGATAATCCGATGACCGAATTTACTGCCAACATATTCGAGGATCTCATGGGTCGCTTCCCGAAGATTCACCGATGACGTATGACTCGCACTTTAATTAATATGGGATTAATAAGATGAGAGAGAAAATTAATCTGGGATTAATTGCAGAGATATTTTATCTGGGATAAAATATCATTTAAAGAGAGAGAACAATTAATTTGGAATTAATCGTCAAATTAATATATTTGATATATTAAACGAAATTGGATTTCGACGCGGAATTAAAATTAGATTTTAATACGGGCGAACGAGTTAATTTAGAATTAATTCGTTAGCGACGTGAATAGTGACTTCACTAGGCGTAATCATTTAATTACGTCGCAACGGAAAATTCATTAATTTGGAATTAGCGAACCCGAGCCCGAGATTGTTTGCCAGCGCATTCGCATTTCGAATTCGAGTGCGGCACTCAAGTCAAATCAAGCGTCAAATCGCTAGTCGCTTCTAGCGTCACATCATTCGTCAATCAAGTGATGGATGTCTTTCACTTTGAGTGATTGACACAAGTCACTATTTATGAGTGATGTGAGTTGATGGAGGTTGGTTGGCTTTTAATTGTTTCACTTTTAAAGCCAAATTTTTAGTAAATCATTTGTTGATTTTTTGAAAAAGAATTATGTGTATTAGATACACAAATACACAAAACCAACACCATTCCACTCTCTCTCTCTTCTCACGCAATTGGATCAAAAAAAATTGCTCATCTCTCTCACGCCATTTCTTCTTCTGTTTTGCTGGGCAGAACCGAAAATGGAGGGAAGCTAAGTGTGATTTTGTTGCAAAATCAAGGGTGCTAGCACACTCCGGGATCATGCGAATATGATAGGGAAGTCCACCCATGATCCCGGGAATCGTTTGACGAAGCTTGGAGCTTGTTCAAGGAGCATCAATGGATGCCAAAACAGTGAGTTACGAGCAGTCCAATGCCGAGCAGAAAATCAAGTTTTGTTGCCTCGCGCGCGTCGCTCAAACCCGATCGATGTGAGTATTCCGCAACTCCCTCGATGTATTCGCACTTGTTTCATGCTTGTTTATTGATCCTTGGGACCTTAGCAAACTCCAACAATGGTATCAGAGCAAGGAAAATCATGAAATTGATTTAGGGCTTAAAATTGGGTAATTGTATTTGAGCATGAATTAATGAAATTGGATGAATTAGTATGCTTAAATATGTTTTAATTGAAAATTGATTGGATCAATTTGTTGAAATTTTGTTTTGAACAATTTGCCCAAAATTTTGGTGTTGGCCAAAAATTGAAGTGCCCTAATTGTCTTGGATTTTGTTTATTGATTCATTGGATGACTTGAAAACAATTGGGGATGTTGATTTAATGTGATTTGGATTCAATTGGATTGGGTTAAAATTGGACATGAAATCCCCTTTGGCCGAGACTTTGTGTAGCATGAATGGGTTTGATTTTTTGTTAAATTGTGTTGGACATGATTTATGATTGATAAACATGATTAATTAGGCTAATTTGATGTTTTGGAAATATTGATTTGGGTAATTAATAATGCTATACACTTTAGTGTAATTAAATTTGGAAAATTGGATTTTTGGAATTTAATTATTTGGGCCTTAAATTGGATTTGGGCTTGTTGTGTTGTTATTGGGCTAATTGGGCTTGGTTGTACCAAGTTAGGTTTAGGCCAAATGGATTGGATCCAATTGCGCCCAAAACCGCTTCCATAAAGCCCAAATGCGACTAATGGACCTTTAAAGTTTAATTGGGCCTAATGGGTCAAAATTGATTTCTATGCTTCTGGGGTAACTCCCGGATTGGATTTTGGTTATTCGGTTTGACCCGAGTTGACCAAAAGTCCACGCCTTAAGAAATTAATTAAGAGCCCATTGGACTTCAATTAAATTAACGTTGGACGTTAATCGGGCTTTGAGACCCGAAACGATTAAATTTGGAATTTAAGTCGTAAAAGGTTTATTAATAAAGTGTAGTATTTAATTTGGAATTAAATAGCGAATTAGAATTAAATACAAATTGAATTGGATTTAATTATGTAATTTAATTTAATTCGAGAATTCGTACTTTTGAGTACTTATTCGCAAAAACGAGTTTGACTCGAGCAAAATCAAATCGTTGTTTGAACATTGGATGATCACTAATTATCAGATTAATTAATTTGATTAGATTGATTGATAACATGCTTGTGTGAATACATGGTTGCGATGCATGAATAATGTATATCAGATGGATATTAGATGGGTGAGACAATTTTAGATTGTTGTAATAAATTTGATTTATTAATTGGATCTGCGTGTCCAGCCTTATTACCTCCTTTATTCTTGTATTCTCTTCTCACCTATTCCCCTCAATGTAAATGAGGTTTCTTTAGAAGTGTAGTGTAACGGGTAGAAGCAAATACTTGTGCTAGCGAGAGAGAGAAAGGGAGAGATTTGATCTAGGATCAATGTGTAAAGTATCCATCCGCATATCATTATTATTTTATTCATATGCGTTTTATTATGTGTTTAGAATGCATGTTTAAGGGTGTATGTGTTGAGTTTCTATATTAGGTCCCAAGATCATGAAATCAAGCATAAAATTCGCATGAATACATCAAAGGAATAAGGCGGAATTCATACTCACATTGAATGGTTTGATGCTAGGAAGAACAAGATGCGTTTTCCTCCTTGTTGGTGCTCGGTTTGGCCTCCAAAACAGCAGGGGCTGCTCGTTTTGGTCTCTTTGCGTCTCCAAAAATCAGCCATGGGTGGTCTCCATGGAAGCTCCAAGCTTCAAGCTCCAAAGTAGATTCCAAGCTCAAGAGTTCACTGCCCTATCACCTTAATATAACCCATGTGTGTGCTAGCACTACTCTTCTTCCTTTGCTTCTCACAAATTCGGTCAAACCAGAAAAATTGGAGAACAAAATTGGCTCAAAGCCGTGGATGAAGAAGAAGAAAAGAGAGGAAAATGGTTTTGTTCCCAAAACCGTGAACCACCACTAAGAGAGAGAGAAAATAAAGCCTTTTATATATTTATTTATTTCATTTACCAAGTAAGAAATAAAACAATATTTTACTTTAATTCAAAAGTCAAAAGGTACAAGTCCTATCACTTTCAAACCATCACCTTTCACTATCCATCAAATCCATTCACTTTATAAAGTGACAACATGTCATGTCACATCACTCAAAGTGACAAGTGATTTGACAATGATGCGACTGGCGATTTGACGCTTGATGTGACTTGTGTGCCGCGCTCGAATTCGAAATGCGAATGCGCTCGCAATCACTCTCGGGCTCGGATTCGCTAATTCCAAATTAACGAATTTTCCGTCGCGTTGTAATTAAATGATTACGCCTAGCGAAATCACTATTCACGTCGCTAACGAATTAATTCTAAATTAATTCGTTCGCCCGAATTAAAATCTAATTTTAATTCCGCGTCGAAATCCAATTTCGTATAATATATCGAATATATTATTTTATCGATTAATTCCAAATTAATCGTTCTCTCTCTTTAATTAATATTTTATCCCAGATAAAATATCTCCGCAATTAATCCTAGATTAATTTTCTCTCTCTTCTAATTAATCCCAGATTAATTAAAGTGCGAGTCATACATCATCGGTGAATCTTCGGGAAGCGACCCATGAGATCCCCGGATATGTTGGCAGTAAATACGGTCGTCGGACTATCCAAACACGTAAGTACCTCGTACTACGTTTGTACCGATTTACAAGACAAGGTTGGCTTCTAGCAAAGCGCCATGCCTACCCAATTCTCCGGAAATATCCTTATAGGAATATGTGATCTATATCAAGCGTAGTATACCGAAGTATTGCGTATTTCTGTCCAGTATCGGATGTTCACGTGCAAGGCCTGGGGCTGGAATTGTGTCTGCCCCGTACGAAGCACATATCGGATGTCTGGTAACTAGTCTCTATAATCGGATATACATGACCTTGTCATAATATCCCGATAGCTCGAGCATTTAAGAGAACAAGTTCCGTATCCTACGTGACCATCATCTCCATATGACTGGAGTGACACTTCCGTCTTGACATCACACCCAACACACTACGATTCCCAATATACCCAGTATCGGCGTACACAGAACCGGTTAAAGCCCTGGACGACCTCAACTAAAGTATATGATTGTCGCAAGTATTAGCGGTAAGTCTCAGGTTAAGACCAAATACACCTACCCTGATTGCAGACTCCCATAGACACATAGTCATACTACCAATGGGATTCCGCGGGGGGTCTATCCAGAGCGAAGCTGTTTCCCGTACCATCGGTGAAACACAACCTCCTATTACACTTGCATGAGTATCCTATACCCAAATATATGAGAACTATGTCGTTGTGCCCTCACAAACGCGCACAAGTGTAATACTAGTCTTTTACGTATTTATCGATGTCCAATCTCGATAATACTCTGACTAGGGATATTTAATGATTTATCCTTCGTGGACTGATACTGTCTCATATCATTCTCTGTCCAGGAACAAATCATAGGGACCTCTCATCATTTATATATCTAGGTGATCTAATCACAAATGATAAGAGTGCAATCTCCTTTGTCACATAGTTAATTTGTACAACAACACATGATCTGTACAAATAGTGACGCTATGGGTCATAATTGTCCAACAATCTCCCACTTGGCCTATAGCCAGTCACTCGAGTCTCTACACCCGAACTACCCGAACTATGTACGGTTGCTCAAACTGCTGAGAAAAGCTTTCGTCAGCGGATTTGTATGATTATCATCTTGATGCGATTTATTCGATCATCACATCGCCACGATGTATGATCCGAACGAATCAGATGAATATCGAAGTATATATCTGGATCGTTGATGAGACCATTAATTCTTTAGCCTGTGCTGACGCCTAGCTCAGCTGCTAACAGAACTATATCTAATCTAATTAGATTTGTTATTGACCCAGATGGCTTCTATTGCTGCTTCAGCTGCTGCAATTAACCCGCATTTGTTGTTTATTCGGTAACAGTATCTTGCTTGGAAGATTTCCAGCTCACTGTACCGTTATTCAAACTGTATAGTACCGTTGCGACTTTTAGTCGTCTTTATCGGTTATAGGAAACTTGCTACAGTGATCCCAGTCACTTCAAGTTCTCCTTCTCCATAGACTAAGACAGCATCCTTAGTTCTCTAAGATACTAACGGATGTTCTTAACATCAATCCAGTGACTTTCACTCGGATTGGCCTGTTTGTGAATCCATATGCTCAAAGCGTATGAGACACCAGGTCTCGTACATTTTTCAATGTACGGTTTCTCGGAGAGTATTTCGAAAGCCAAGCTTTCGCCGATATTTATTTTATGGGAATATCATTTCCATGAAATGACTTATATTATTATCATTATTTTATAGGACAACCACTGTCAGTGCGCTCCCACTAACCCTCTTATATACACAAGAATCTTTTCGTTTTGAATTAAATCATAAACTATTATGATTACATCAAAACGATAGTTCCAAGAACCTAATGCTTGCTTCAATCCAAACATGGATCGAACAACAAGCATTATCCAAATGGATCTACCGTGGCAACAGGTAAAAGGTTGAATCGTAATCAACACAATGTTGATAACGATACCTTTCCGCTACAAGCCTAGCTTAGTACGTTGGTATGTTGCCATCCATGTACGTCTTCCTTGAAGACTCATAAAGTACCATAGGCACAATACCTTGTGGTACATCAACTAGTATCCAAACTGTTTGATACATGGAATCCATTTCGGACTATATATGGCACTTTGCCATAATAGGGAGTCGATACCTTGTATCACTTCCTCATACGTAGTCAGTTGGTATCCCTCAATAAGATAGACATCTTTATGAGGTGAGATCAGAAACCCATACCCCAGGTTGTTTTCTGACTCTCTCCGACCTACGCGGTTCTTGTGTATTTGAAGATTAATAGTAATAGTCTCATCCTTAATGAACTATTTATGTTCCATTAAGATTCGGTGCCTTGAACAGTATTACTCTGATTTTCATCGAGTTATATTATCCTCCCACTTACCACTGCATTTCGGTATTCCTATCAGGAAAACTGCATGGTGAGCAATAATCTAATTATTCTCTGGTGAGGTGTATAAGTACAATACTTATGGTATCCCTAGGATAACCTACATTTGGCACTTATCCAATTTGGGTTCTTGTTTGGTATCATCCAAACGTATGCCTAGCATCCCAAATCTAACAGGAATGTGAAACCCGGTTTCTTTCCGTTCATATCTAATATGTTATCTGTCAAACAGATATTTATGGAACCTTATTCAAAATAAGTTCTTGCACTGTTTAGCGTATCCGTTGAAGGAAATGGTAGCTCAGAAAGCGACTCGCGATGATTACCTATTATGTCTAACAAAATTCGGTTAATCCTATTCGGACACACCGTCAAACTGACGTGTTCCGGGAGAGTCCTCATTTGAAAGAATACTATACTCTTTCAAGTATACTAGAAACTTATTGCTTAAGTATTTTCCATTACGGTCTTACCGTGACAGTTTCATACTTTAGCCGATCTGTTTGTCTATTTCGTGTCGAAACTTAAAAGTTTCCGATTTGTGTTTCAAAAGAAACACATAACCATACGCGATGCCACATCCGTAAAGGTCACGAAATATTCATATCCATATCTAGCCTAGCTAGACATGGGCCCACTTGCTTCACTATGAACTAGGGCTAACAGATTGGTGGCAGAACACTTTTACCAAGTAAATAGTGTTTTAGGCACTTTGCCCAATAAACTAGATTCGTAGACTTTATTTGAATAATCAAATTAGTCCTGGTACCCGTACCCTCTCTTCAAAAGTGCGGATATACGAGTCTTGTTTGATAGTGTCCCTGACAACTATGCCACAATTAAGTTTCTTAACTGATCAAATCAATTTGAGCTATTTATTTGTCATGTTATATATTTGAGATATTATTTATATTCAAAATATAAAATGTATCTTCTATGTGATTATCTCAATATCATCTTTATATAATGAAACACTTTAGTGTTTCTAATATAAAGGTACACCCGCAGCGGTTATACGCGATATGAAGATAATGTTTCTAGTCAAACTAGTTACATTATAACAGTTTCCAAATTTAGGTACACACCCGAGGGTAGTTCCTAAATTGGCTATCTACGGTTAAAACAGCGACTTTCGTCCCGTTTCCAATTCGCAGATAATTCTCATCTCAATCGAAGTCAGTATCCTGTTCAAAACAGATTCTGAACATCAATATATATTTATTTATGTACCACACTAAGTATCTAAAATCTAATTTTAATACTAGCTGTGAACATAATTATGACAATCATTTTGAAGTCAGAGCCTTGCTCGTCTTCAATTCCTTCTTGGGATATGTCCTTTTATCTTCCTAGAAGATAATAATGATTTTGCCTTTGTCATTTTCAATATTCCGGTCGCCTTTGGCCAAGCCTCAGGTTTCTAGAATATTGAAGTAAGGTGCGCCTTGCACTACTTGCCTAATTGCAAATTTTGACTTTGTCTCCTTGAGAATAGTCATTAATTCTCCAAGAATTATTTATTGTAATTTTAAAAGTACTTCTAAGATCTAATCTTTGAATATCCTTCAATTTCAATATCACACTTTAAGAATCTAATCCTTAGTTCTGATAAAGAAATTAAGGAGTCTATATGACAAGTATTATGGATTAAGCACTAAAGTTATCATTACATGAATATTCCAAATATCATGTTCCACTTATTTGCTTAACTCCAAGCTTAGGCTTAATATATTATTTTATCAAATAAAATAACTTATTATTTTTCCAGGACCATCCTGAAATTTATTCCCAATTTGAAAATTAAAGTCGTTTAAATACATTTTCACCCAGGATTATGTCTTAAACACTAATCTTTCATTTATATCTTGATTCTAATAGTCCAACTATTTAATCAACGATTTGTGGTACTATTTATTATAATGATTATAATAGTCCAACTATATAATCAAATATAATCTAAATTAATTAACCTCAATTACATTGATTACTATAATCCAATTATAAAATCAACTGTAAACTGAAATTAATTAATTCAAATATATTGATTAATATAATCCAATTATATATAATCAACTATAATAGTCCAACTGTTTATTAAAACAAACAATTAAATATTAGTCCAACTAACATTTAATCTATACGACGAAATATTTTTAATGAGCGCGTATGGCGAGTAATTGAACGAGTATTGCAAATTCAATTCTTGCCTCCCACTATTTTTCGGCGAGCCTCTAACCCTCTGTCGAGTACTCGGGAAACCGCGTTTCCTAGTGGGCTAGGATCCCGTTAAATATCACACAATCTTGACTTTGGCCAACAAATTGTATGATAATTAACTAGGTAGATCTCTAAGATCAATTGGATCCAATCCAATTCCTAGATCCGGTAGGGGGACATCCAAGTCCGAAACATATATCTTTATATGCCAATACATCCAATGTATTACCTAACCTTTTCCTCTGAATCAACTAAGCCTTGGCTTTGGCACAACAAACTTAGTGATCCCAGTCAAGCGCGACCCATTGACCATGGAAAGCTTCGTAATCAATGTCGATGGACAAGAAGTGGTCTTGACTTTGGCCAACAAACCACAACTTGGACATGACATCAATATGGAACAAAACTCTCGTGATTCAAACACATCTTCGACGGACAAAGGCTTGACTTTGGCCAACAACCAATGCCGTCTCGGATCTTGAGTGAGAATCACTCAATGGAAGGAAAGACGCTTAATATTGAGCGAGGGTTTTTCGCGTGCAAATTGGCAACCAATTTATTATCTTTGTTAAGGTCTCATCATCATACACCCTTAAACATGCATTCTAAACACATAATAAAGCGCATATGAAATAAAATAATAATGATATGCGGATGGATATTTTACATTGATCCTAGATCAAATCTCTCTCTTTCTCTCTCCAGCTAGCACTTGTATTACTTCTACCCGTTACACTACACTTCTAAAGAAACCTCATTTACATTGAGGGGAATAGGTGAGAAGAGAAATACAATGAGAATAGAGGTGATAAGGCTGGACACGCAGGTCCAATTAATAAATCAAATTTATTACAATTTCCAAAATTGTCCCACCCGACTAATATCCATCCGATATACATTATTCATGCATCACAACCATGTATTCATACAAGCATGTTATCAATCAATCTAATCCAATTAATTAATCTGATAATTAGTGATCATCCAATGTTCAAACAACGATTTGATTTTGTTCGAGTCAAACTCGTTTTGCAAACACGTACTCAAAGTATAATTTCTATGAATTAAATTAAATTACATAATTAAATCCAATTTAATACGCATTTAATTCTAATTCTTTATTTAATTCCAAATTAAATATTACACTTTATTAAATAAACTTTTACGACTTAAATTCCAAATTTAATCGTTACGGGTCTCAAAGCCCGATTAATATCCAATATTAATTTAATTAAAGTCCAATGGGCTTTTAATTAATTTCTTCAAGGCGTGGACTTTTGGTCAACTCGGGTCAAACCGAATAACCAAAATCCAATCCGGGAGTTACCCCATAAGCCCAAAAATTAATTTAGGCCCAATTAAACTTTAAAGGTTCATTAGTCGCATTTGGGCCTTTTGGAAGCGGTTTTGGGCCTAATTGGATCCAACCAATTTTGGCCTAAACCAACTTTGTACAACAAAGTCCAATAAACCCAATAACAACTTTAAAAGCCCAAATCCAATTTTAAGGCCCATTTTAATTAAATTACAAAATCCAATTTTACAATTCAATTAAACAAAGTGCATAGCATTATTAATTACCAAATCAAGTTTCCAAAACACCAAACAATTTGTCAATTAATCATGCTTAACATCATGGAATCATGTCCAACATAATTTGATCAAAATCAAACCCAAATATACATGCTAAAGTCTCGGCCAAATGGGGATTTTGTGTCCAAATTCAAATCCAATCCAATTGAATCCAATCAAACATAAAATCAACATCCCCTAATGATTTCCAAGTCATCCAATGAACAAAAAATCAAAAAATTCCAAGACAATATGGGTTATATGTATTCGGCCAACTTAAGCAATTTGGGGAAAATTGTTCCAAACTAATTTTCAACAAATTGATCCAATCAATCCTCAATTAACATACTTTAAGCATTCTAAATCATCCAATTTCATTAAACATGCTCAAATCAAGTTTACCCAAATTTGTCAATTTTGGCCAACACAAAAAATTGGGGAAATTTGTTCCAAACACAATTTCTTCAAATTGATCATTCACAACATCAATTCATCAATATACAAGCATACTTAATCAATCAATTCAACCAAATCATACTTCAATTGATAATACCCAATTTTAACCCTAACTTTTTTCATGCTTGACAAAGCTCAAGATACCATTGTTGAATTTCTATATTAGGTCCCAAGATCATGAAATCAAGCATAAAATTCGCATGAATACATCAAAGGAATAAGGCGGAATTCATACTCACATTGAATGGTTTGATGCTAGGAAGAACAAGATGCGTTTTCCTCCTTGTTGGTGCTCGGTTTGGCCTCCAAAACAGCAGGGGCTGCTCGGTTTTGGTCCTCTTTGTCTCCAAAAATCGGCCATGGGGGTCCTCCATGGAAGCTCCAAGCTTCAAGCTCCAAAGTAGATTCCAAGCTCAAGAGTTCACTGCCCTATCACCTTAATATAACCCATGTGTGTGCTAGCACTACTCTTCTTCTTCTTTGCTTCTCACAAATTCGGTCAAACCAGAAAAATTGGAGAACAATTGGCTCAAAGCCGTGGATGAAGAAGAAGAAAAAGAGGGAAAATGGTTTTGTTCCCAAAACCGTGAACCACACTAAGGAGAGAGAGGAAATAAAGCCTTTTATATATTTATTTATTTCATTTACCAAGTAAATAAATAAAACATATTTTACTTTAATTCAAAAGTCAAAAGGTACAAGTCCTATCAACTTTCATTCCAACCATCACCTTTCACTATTCACATCAAATCCATTCACTTTAATAAAGTGACAACATGTCATGTCACATCACTCAAAGTGACAAGTGATTTGACAAATGATGCGACTAGCGATTTGACGCTTGATGTGACTTGCGTGCCGCACTCGAATTCGAAATGCGAATGCGCTCGCAATCACTCTCGGGCTCGGGTTCGCTAATTCCAAATTAACGAATTTTCCGTCGCGTCGTAATTAAATGATTACGCCTAGCGAAATCACTATTCACGTCGCTAACGAATTAATTCTAAATTAATTCGTTCGCCCGAATTAAAATCTAATTTTAATTCCGCGTCGAAATCCAATTTCGTATAATATATCGAATATATTATTTTATCGATTAATTCCAAATTAATCGTTCTCTCTCTTTAATAATATTTTATCCCAGATAAAATATCTCCGCAATTAATCCTAGATTAATTTTCTCTCTCTTCTAATTAATCCCAGATTAATTAAAGTGCGAGTCATACCATCGGTGAATCTTCGGGAAGCGACCCATGAGATCCCCGGATATGTTGGCAGTAAATACGGTCGTCGGACTATCCGAACACGTAAGTACCTCGTACTACGTTTGTATACGATTTACAAGACAAGGTTGGCTTCTAGCAAAGCGCCATGCCTACCCAATTCTCCGGAAATATCCTTATAGGAATATGTGATCTATATCAAGCGTAGTATACCGAAGTATTGCGTATTTCTGTCCAGTATCGGATGTTCACGTGCAAGGCCTGGGGCTGGAATTGTGTCTGCCCCGTACGAAGCACATATCGGATGTCTGGTAACTAGTCTCTATAATCGGATATACATGACCTTGTCATAATATCCCGATAGCTCGAGCATTTAAGAGAACAAGTTCCGTATCCTACGTGACCATCATCTCCATATGACTGGAGTGACACTTCCGTCTTGACATCACACCCAACACACTACGATTCCCAATATACCCAGTATCGGCGTACACAGAACCGGTTAAAGCCTGGACGACCTCAACTAAAGTATATCGATTGTCGCAAGTATTAGCGGTGCAAGTCTCAGGTTAAGACCAAATACACCTACCCTGATTGCAGACTCCCATAGACACATAGTCATACTACCAATGGGATTCCGCGGGGTCTATCCAGAGCGAAGCTGTTTCCCGTACCATCGGTGAAACACAACCTCCTATTACACTTGCATGAGTATCCTATACCCAAATATATGAGAACTATGCCGTTGTGCCCTCACAAACGCGCACAAGTGTAATACTAGTCTTTTACGTATTTATCGATGTCCAATCTCGATAATACTCTGACTAGGGATATTAATGATTTATCCTACGTGGACTGATACTGTCTCATATCATTCTCTGTCCAGGAACAAATCATAGGGACCTCTCATCATTTATATATCTAGGTGATCTAATCACAAATGATAAGAGTGCAATCTCCTTTGTCACATAGTTAATTTGTACAACAACACCATGATCTGTACAAATAGTGACGCTATGGGTCATAATTGTCCAACAGTATGAGATGAGACCTTAACAAAGGATAATACTTGGTTTCCAATTACACTCGAAAAACCCTCACTCACAAAATATTAAGCGTCTTTCCTTCCATTGAGTGATTCTTACTCAAGATCTAAACTGGCATTGGCTTGTTTTGGCCAAAGTCAAGGCCTTTGTCCGTTAGGATGTGTTTGAATCACGAAGGCTTTGTTCCATATCGGTGTCTATTCCAAGTTGTGGTTTGTTGGCCAAAGTCAGACCACTTCTTGTCCATCGACATTGATTACGAAGCTTTCCATGGTCATGGTTCACGCTTAACTGGGATCACTAAGTTTGTTGTGCCAAAGCAAGGCTTAGTTGATTCAGAGGAAAAAGGTTAGGTAATACATTGGATGTATTGGCATATAATAAGATATATGTTTTGGACTTGGATGTCCCCCTACCGGATCTAGGAATTGGATTGGATCCAATCAATCTTAGAGATCTACCTAGTTAATTATCATACGATTTGTTGGCCAAAGTCAAGATTGTGTGATATTTAACGGGATCCTAGCCCACTAGGAAACACGGTTTCCTGAGTACTCGACATAGGGTTAGAGGCTCGCCGAAAAATAGTGGGAGGTAAGAATTGAATTTGCAATATTCGTTTAATTACTTTCCATACGCGCTCAAACAAATATCATTCGTCATATAAATTAAATGTTAGTTGGACTAATATTTAAATGTTGTTTTTAATAAATAGTTGGACTATATTCAAACTATTCATTTATAGTTGATTTTGTAATTGGATTATAGTAATCAATATAATTGAATTTAATCTATTAAATTATAGTTGATTAAATAGTTGGACTATTGTAATCATTATAATAAATAGTACCGAAATCGTTGATTAAATAGTTGGACTATTAAAATCAAGATATAATTGAAAGATTGACATTTAAAACATAATCCTGGGGGAAATGTATTTAAATAGTTTAATTTTCAAAATTGGGAATAAATTTCATGATGGTCATGGAAAAACATAAATTACTTTATTTGATAAAATAACATATTATGCCTAAGCCCGGAGTTAAGCAAATAGTAAGCATAATCTTTTTGAATATTTATGTAATGATAACTTTAGTGCTGAATCCATTAAGCTTGTCGCAGTAGACTCCTTAATTTCTGAATCAGAACTAAGGATTAGATCCTTAAAGTATGATACTGAAATTGAAGGATCTTCATAAATCTATACTTAGATTTTAGAAGTACTAAATTGCAATTAATAATTCTTGGAGAGTTAATGACTATTCTCAAGGAGACAAAGTCAAAATTTGCAATAAGGCAAGTAGCGCAAGGCGCACCTTACTTCGATATTCTAGAAACCCGAGGCTTGGCCAAAGGCTACTGGAATATTGAAAAGGGCAAAGGCAAAATCAATTATAATCTTTTAGAAAGATAAAAGACATATCTCAAAATGTCTGCTTAAATGTGGCAAACGGGATCGCGGAAGCGTGACTGCCGTTTGGACAAAGCAGACATGAAGGAATTGAAGACGAGCAAGGCTCTGACTTCAAATATGTTTGTCATGTTATGTTCACTGCTAGTGTTAAAATTGGATTTTAAATACTTAGTGTGTACATAAAATATATGTATTGATGTTCAGAATCTGTTTTGAACAGGATACTGACTTCAGTTGAGATTTATCTGCGAATTGGAAACGGGACAACTGTCGCTGTTTTAACCGTAGATACCTAAGTTTAGGAACTACCTTCGGGTGTGTACCTAAAATTGGAAACTGTTATAATGTAACTAGTTTAACTAGGAACATTGTCTCCATATCAGTGTTTAACCGCTGCGGGGGTGAACCTTTATATTCTAGAACACTAAAGTTTTTTATTATATAAAGTTGATATTGAGATAAACACATTAGATGTGAATAACAGCATTTATATTTTGAATATAAATAAATCTCAGAAATATAACATGAAAAACAAACAGCTCAAACTGATTTGATCAGAAGAAACTGATGTGGCATTGTTGTCTGGGACACAATCTAAAACAAGAATCGTATATCCTCACTTTCGAAGAGTGGGTACTTGGACTGATTTGATTCTAATCAAATAAAGTCTATGAATCTAGTTTATTGGGCAAAGTGCCTAAAACACTATTTACTTGGTAAAAGTGTAAATGCCACCGATCTGTAAGCCCTAGTTCATAGTGAAGCAAGTGGGCCCATGTCTAGCTAGGCTAGAGGTGGATATGAATATTTCGTGACCTTTACGGATGTGGAATCGCGTTATGGTTATGTGTTTCTTTTGAAACACAAATCGGAAACTTTTAGAGTTTCGACACGAAATAGACAAACAGATCGGCTAAAGTATAAAACCATCACGGTTAGACCATGATGAAAATACTTAAGTAATGAGTTTCTAATATACTTGAAAGAGTATAGTATTCTTTCGAAGAGGACTCCTCCCTGAACACGTCAAAGTGACGGTGTATCCGAACAGAGTAACCGAATTTTGTTGGACATGATAAGGTTAATCATGAGTCACTCTGAGCTACCATTTCCTTCAACGGATAAGTTTTTAACAGTGCATAACTTATTTAGAATAAGGTTCCATAAAAATCTGTTAGACATATTTTATATTAGATATGAACAGGAAAGAAACTGGGTTTTCTCATTCCTAATGATTTCGGAATGCTGGGCATATGTTTGGATGATACCAAACTAAAACCCAAATTGGATAAGTGCCAATTGTAGGTTATCCTAGGGATACCAAAGTATAATACTTATACAACTCACGAGAGAACAATGTAATTGTTGCTCACCATGCGGTTTTCCTAAGAGGAATACCGATATGCAGTGGTAAGTGGGAGGATAGTAAAAATCGATGAAAATCAGAGTAATACTATTACAGGCATCGATTCCTAATGGAACACAAATATTTCATCAAGGATGTAACTATTCCATTAATCTTCGAATACACAAGAACCACGTAGGTCGGAGAGAGTCAGAAAACAACCTGGGGTATGGGTTCTGATCTCACCTCATAAAGATGTCTATCTTATTGAGGTATACCAACTGACCTATGAGGAAGTGATACGAGGTATCGACTCCCTATTATGGCAAAGTGCCATGAACATCCGAAATGGATCCATGTAAACCAACTATGTTTGGACACTAGTTGATGTACCACAAGGCATTGTGCCTATTGGTACTATATAAGTCTTCAAGGAAGACATACATGGAAGGCAACATACCAACGTACTAAGCTAGGCTTGTAGCGGAAAGGTATCATTATCAACATTGTGTTGATTACGATTCAACCTTTTACTTGTTGCCACGGTAAATCCATTTGGATAATGCTTGCTAATGTTGCATGTTTCATAATGAAATATGACAGCTTAACGGGAAAATTACTTTCCTGAAAAGGAAACCTTTTAGAGGATGTTTACAACATCCTGACGCTTTTCTCCTACCATAACTAGCAAACAAGGTTTGCAGGTTATTCGATCCATGTTTGGATTGAAGCAAGCATAAGGTTCTTGGAATTATCGTTTTGATGTAATCATAATGGTCTATGATTTAATTTAAAACGAAATGATTCTTGTGTATATAAAAGGGTTAGTGGGAGCGCACTGATAATAAATGCCCTATAAAGTAATGATAATATGTCATTTCTTGGAAATGATATTCCCATAAACTATCGGTGAAAGCTTGGCTTTAGAGAAAACTATCCGAGAAATCGTACATTGAAAAATATACGCGACCTGGTGTCTCATACGCTTTAAGCATATGAATTCACAATCAGGCCAATCCAAGTGATAGTCACTGAATTGATGTTAAGAACATCCGTTAGTATCTTAGAGAACTAAGGATGATGTCTTAACTATGGAGATAGAGAACTTGAAGTGACTGGGATCACTGTTGCAAGTATAACGACAAAAAACGACTAAAAGTCACAAACGGTACTATACAGTTTGAATAATGGAACAGTGAGCTGGAATCTTCCAAGCAAGATACTGTTACCGAATGAACAACAAATATGGGTTATTGCTGCAGCTGAGGCGGCAATAGAAGCCATTTGGGTCGATAACAAATCTAATTAGATTAGATATAGTTCTGTTAGCAGCTGAGCCAGACGTCAACACAGGCTAAAGAATTAATGGTCTCATCAACGATCCAGATATATACTTCGATAATCATCTGATTCATTGGGATCATACATCGTGGCGATGTGATAATCGAATAAATCGCATCAGACGATAATCATGCAAATTCGCTGACGAAAGCCTTTTCTCAGCAATTTGAGCCAACCGTACATAGTTCGGGTGTCAGACACTCGGGTGACTGGCTATAGGCCAAGTGGGAGATTGTTGGACAATTATGACCCATAGCGTCACTATTTGTACAGATCATGGTGTTGTTGTACAAATTAACTATGTGACAAAGGAGATTGCACTCTTATCATTTGTGATTAGATCACCTAGATATATAAATGATAGGAGGTCCATGTGATTTGTTCCTGGATTGAGAATGATATGAGACAATATCAGTCCACGAAGGATAAATCATTAAATATCCCTAGTCAGAGTATTATCGAGATTGGACATTGATAAATACGTAAAAGACTAGTATTACACTTGTGCGCGTTGTGAGGGCACAACGACATAGTTTTCATATATTTGGGTATAGGATACTCATGCAAGTGTAATAGGAGGTTGTGTTTTACCGATGGTACGGGAAACAGCTTCGTTCTAGATAAACCCCTCAGAATTCCATTGGTAGTATGACTATGTGTCTATATAAGTCCGAAATCAGGGTAGGTGTATTTGGTCTTAACCTGAGTCTTGCACCGCTAATACTTGCGAGAATCAATATACTTTGGTTGTGGTCGTCCAGGGCTTTAACAGGTTCTGTGTACGCCTATGCTGGGTATATTGAGAATCCTAGTGTGTTGGGTGTGATGTCAAGACGGAAGTGTCACTCCAGTCATATGGAGATGATGATCGCGCATGGATACAGAACTGGTTCTCTAAAAAGGTTGCAACCGTCGGGATAATATGACTTGGTCATGATTATCCGATATTAAAGAGACTAGTTGCTAGTAATCCGATATATGCTTCGTATGGGGCAGACACTGTACCAGCCCTAGGCCTTGTATGTGATCATCCGATATTGGATCGAAATACGCAATACTACGTATACTACGCCTGATATAGATCCTTTATTCCTGTAAGGATATTTCTGGAGAATTGGGTAGGCATGTCGCTTTGCTAGAAGCCAACCTTGTCTTGTAAATCGGTATAAACGTAGTACGAGGTACTTACGTGTTTGGATAGTCCGACGACCGAATTTACTGCCAACATATCCGGGGATCTCATGGGTCGCTTCCCGAAGATTCACCGATGACGTATGACTCGCACTTTAATTAATCTGGGATTAATAAGATGAGAGAGAAAATTAATATGGGATTAATTGCGGAGATATTTTATCTGGGATAAAATATCATTCAAAGAGAGAGAACGATTAATTTGGAATTAATCGTCAAATTAATATATTTTATATATTAAACGAAATTGGATTTCGACGCAAATTAAAATTAGTTAGATTTTAATTCGAGCGAACGAGTTAATTTAGAATTAATTCGTTAGCGACGTGAATAGTGACTTCGCTAGGCGTAATCATTTAATTACGTCGCAACGGAAAATTCATTAATTTGGAATTAGCGAACCCGAGCCCGAGATTATTTGCGAGCGCATTCGCATTTCGAATTCGAGTGCGGCACGCAAGTCAAATCAAACGTCAAATCGCTAGTGATGAGTGGTAAATCTATCACTATTTCCCACTCATTTAACCTAATATGTTGTATAGTTTCTTGACTTTTGTGAATATTTGATGTGTTTTTGTGTTATTTTGTAGATAAATAAAGTTTCAGGACATTCTGGAGGTGATTTGAGCCAAAATAGTGAAATTGAACGAAAAATGCATTTTGGTAATTTTTCGCGTCGCGACGCCAAGACCTTCAGCGTCGTGACGCCTAACATGCGCCGAACAGTGCTAACGTGCGCCGGGTCCACAAATCAGAATCTGAGAAAAGTTTGACTTTGGTAACGTGTGCCGTGCCACGTGTCACCATCATAGCCGATCTGCTAACATGCGCCGTACCACGTGTCAGCATCCTACGGTGCCGACAGTCACCATCACCACGTGTCAGTCCACGTCATTGCCACGTCGTCAGCCACATCACCAGGTTGACCGAGTCAATATGCCACCTCACCGCCACGTCATCATCAGCCAATTAGAAAGTGCCACGTGTCGCAATTCTATGGTGCCGACAGTCCCTTTCCCACGTGTCGCCACATCACCGCCACGTCAACATCAATTATTGGCTATCTAATCCTTATCTGACACGTGGCGGATAAGAATCTAGCCGACCAATCAGAAGTCGCCACGTGTCACAATAATTGAGATCCAACCACCCTGCCACGTGTCACATTATCATCTTATCCAGAATCTACAACCGACGAACCAGAGCGTGCCACGTCGACAGAAGCTGGCGTAGCGACGCTGGATTGGCGTCGCGACACTGGAACCCTACTGACCCCTATAAATAGAGCACGAAATTCCAGTTTCAGTTGTACCACTCTCTCTCATCTCTTTGATGTAAAGAGGGAGTTTCTCTCTCTACTTTCTTTTAGTTTTTAGTTTTTAGTTTTGTAATTAATTTTAATTACGTTCTGTAATAATAGTAATTTATTTTTTTTACTTTTTACAGTTTTTACTATTTACCATGAGGAGGTAACTTCCCCAGCTAGGATGAAAGGTAATTCTTTTACTATTGGTATTTAGATGAATCTCCCTTAAATATAATATATTCACTATTTAAAATATTGACTTAAAAGGATACCGCCAGATTGGTCGGTTGGTAATTCATTTTAATCTGGTTTAAACCTGACTAATCAAGGATACCGCCAGATTGGTCGGTTGGTAATTAAACTTTCTTACCGCCTATATGGCAGGTTCATGGACAAATCTTTTTACCACCTTAATGGCTGGTTGGACTTAATTGACTTAATCAGGATACCGCCTATATGGCTGGTTGGTAATGTTATCACAAATTATATATTATATTATGGGAGATATCTAAATTAGTAGTAGTAAAAGTAATTCCTTTTACCTTAGCATTTTATTTTATTGTAATTTACTTTTCAGTATTTACTTTATCGCATTTTTACTTTATGTCTTTTATTTTCAAGATTTTACTAGCCCTAGTTATGTGTTGTAACTAAATTAGTTATCTGGGGTTTTGATGACTTTTAATATCACCGGTTTATAAGGGGTTATTTTATAGTTTGGGTAATTTAAAGGTTTACTTATTAAGTCTTAAGCTTAATGCTTCTTGTTGTCTGATCACCAATAAGATTGATGTGGTAAATCTAAATGAACTAGACATAGGGATTTTAGGTTTCAGCCTTATACTTAATAGCCCACGATCTTCATTGAGGATAGATAACCCTTTAATAGATTTCCTTACAGGATAGACATATACCTGTCGGGCGGGGGTAGCCATAATTGGAACTTAAACTTAATGAATCCAGATAATTTGGTTGAGATAGACATATGGTTCAATTGGGTTAAACTGGGTATTTGCGTCTGACCATCGACAAAGGCTTTTGCATAATTTAGTGTTCCAGGTTAGTAAACTGATTTATTACACAAACATAAAATAATCACTTCATCTTTTAAAAGATATTAGAATGAATCACAACCATAGATAGTTTTTAATTTAATTTTCTTAATCTACTTTCGAACAATTTTTATTTACTTGTTTTTAATTTAGAATCGTCACCATTTCAAATCAATCAAACAACCTGTTAGATATTAGTAATCATTTGACCTCATAAAATTAATAGTTTAGATATTAAGTCATCGTGGGATCGATATTTTTATACTACTTGAACGATACGTGCGCTTGCGTTATAACGTGTGGTTTACGCCGGTCAAGTTTTTGTCGCCGTTGCCGGGGACGGGACTATTTATCTTTCACTATTAGTTGTGGGGGTTAGATACGTTACTTGTATCTAATTTCTTTTTACTTATTGTTGGTTTTCTTGTGTTTCAGGTTCTCAAAAACTACATGAGACGAACCAGAAGCTTTGAACTTCGACCGCTTGACCCAGAAATTGAAAGAACCATCAGACAGTTGAGAAGGGAAAGGCGAGAAGGCCAAGAAGCTTTAGTCAACATGGAACCTGAACCGTTGGAGGTTGCACCACCAATTCCCATTCGAGACAGAACCATTCCGGTGGTTGACATACTCATTTCCTGTATTGTACTTCCTCTCTTACCAGCAAATGCGTGTGACATCAAAACATGCATTCAGATGATTCAGCAGTCAGTCCAGTTCGGGGGGAATGCAACTGAAGATCCTAATGCCCACATCAGTAACTTCCTAGAAGTTTGTGGCACTTTCAACTACAACAGAGCATCAGAAGAAACAATGAGACTGTGAGTTTTTCCATATTCCCTGAAAGACAGAGCTAAAGCTTGGCTACATTCGTTACCAGCAGGTTCTATCAAACTTGGAACACTTTAGCCACCAAATTTCTTCCAAAGTACTTTCCACCAGCTAGAACCGGAAAGCTGAGGAATGACATCACATCCTTTGTACAACAAGATTCAGAATCCCTCTGCGAATCTTGGGAAAGGTACAAAGATTTGCTCCGGAAATTTCCTCACCATGAAATTCCAAAATGGCTTCAAGTCTAAACATTCTATAATGGGCTTTCTGGAATAATGAGAACCACAACCGATGCTGCTGCTGGAGGAGCTTTAATGGCAAAAGGAAAAGATCAAGCCTGGGACCTAATCAAAGAAATGGCCAACAACAATTCCTTGTGGCCAACAGAAAGGAGCATGATCCAAAGAATTGCTGGAATTTATGAAAGTGGAGCCAATACAGCAGTCAACGCCAAGTTAGATCAGATATGCAAATTCATGAAGACTCTTACCACTGGATCCAAAAGTTCACCATATGGAGGAGCACCAGAGTCGAACCAACTTGAAGAGAAGGTGAATTATGTCAACAATTTCAACAGACAGGGGAACAATCCATATTCCAACACCTACAACCCAGGGTGGATGAATCATCCCAATTTTTCATGGAGCAACAATTCAGGCCAACAGCAGAACTATCCACCACCTGAATTCCAGCAACAGAAAAAAGCCAGAAGCAGGCAAATGAACAGGAATAACAGAAGTGTTGACCCACTTGAAAAAGATAGAAGCAAAACACGAATCTCAAGCAGCAAGATATGATACTATGTTCAATCTCAAGCAGCAAGATATGATGCTATGTTTCAATCCCAAGCAGTATTAATTCAAAGTCAATCTGCTTCTATTAAAGCACTGGAGAATCAAATTGGACAACTGGCAAATGCCCAGAGTTACAGACCGCCAGTACCCTTCCTAGCAACTCAGAGCCAAATCCAAGAAACATGGGGAATGAGCAATGTCATGCCATCATGTTAAAAAACGGGTTAGTGAAATCAACAAAGATGCTGGAGCAAAAAACAGCTGCTGAGGAAGTTCCAAAAGAAACAAAGCAACAGATGGAGGAAAAAGAAGCAAAGGAAAAAGAACAGATCATTCCACCTCCACATTTTCCTCAACGTCTTCAGAAGAAAAAATTGGACAATCAGTTTTCTCGGTTCCTAGAGATCTTCAAAAAGCTGCATATCAACATCCCATTTGCAGAAGCCTTGGAATAAATGCCTAGTTATGTCAAATTCATGAAAGACATTCTTTCACGAAAATGGAGATTGGGAGACTACGAAACAGTAGCATTAACGGAAGAATGCAGCGCCATCATTCAGAGGAAACTTCCCCCGAAGTTGAAAGATCCTGGTAGTTTCACTGTCTCATGCACCATTGGAGAACATTACATCGGTAAGGCTTTATGTGATCTAGGTGCGAGTGTTAACTTGATGCCATTTTTCTATTTTCAGGAAAGTGCAGATTGGAGAAGCAATGCCTACCTCAGTTTCATTGCAACTTGCTGACCGAACACTCGCATTTCCTAGAGGTGTTGTTGAAGATGTGCTGGTCAAAGTAGACAAACTAATTCTCCCCGCAGATTTCATCATCCTTGACATGGAAAAAGACAAAGAAATACCTATCATTCTTGGGAGACCATTCTTGGCTACAGGTAAAACTGAGATTGATGTGCAAAAAGGAGAACTGACCATGAAAGTGCAAGACTAAGAAGTGAACTTTAATGTTTTCAAAGCCATGAAATTCCCGAGCGATGAAAAGGAAGAAGAATGCTTCAGAGTTGATGTTGTTGATAGTATTGTTCAAAATACTGAGCCAAATCCCACAGATACACTTGAAGCTTGCATCACCAACATGACTGATAGCGAACTAGATGCTGAAATCCTGGAATGTATCAACTACCTTGACAAACCATTCTGATTCAAAGCAACACCACCAGTTGAAAGCTTGGAACTGCCAAAGAAAGATCGAATCAAGCCTTCGATTAAAGAACCACCACAGTTGGAGCTGAAGTTACTTCCGAGTCATCTCAGGTATGCATTTCTTGGAATCTCTTCTGAATTACCTGTTATTATTTCTTCTTCACTAACATTGGAGCAGGAAGAAAAGCTACTGAGAGTGTTACGAGAGCACAAGAAAGCCATTGGCTGGACTATAGCAGACATTCGAGGCATTAGTCCATCATTTTACATGCACAATATCCTGATGAACGATGAGTACAAACCCACAGTGGAACATCAACGGAGATTCAATCCAATCATGAAGGAAGTCGTGAAGAAAGAAATCATCAAATGGTTAGATGCTGGCATCATTTACCCCATCTCAGACAGCAGTTGGGTAAGTCATATGCAGTGTGTGCCGAAGAAAGGAGGAATTATTGTGGTTACCAATGAAAAGAACGAGCTAATCCCAACAAGAACGGTGACTGGATGGAGAGTATGCATGGATTACAGGAAGCTGAACAAAGCCACGAGGAATGACCATTTCTGCTACCATTCATTGACCAGATGTTAGACAGATTGGCGGGTCATAAATTCTATTGCTTTCTTGACGGATATTCAGGGTACAATCAGATTGCCATCGCACCAGAAGATCAGGAGAAAACCACATTTACATGTCCCTATGGTACTTTTGCTTTCCGTAGGATGCCATTTGGATTATGTAATGCCCCTGCCACATTCCAGCGTTGCATGATGGCCATATTCTCAGACATGCTGGAGCAGAGTATGGAGGTTTTTATGGATGACTTTTCTGTGTTTGGAGATTCTTTTGACCATTGTTTGTAAAATTTGGAACATGTGTTAAAAAGGTGCGAAGATACAAACCTGGTACTCAACTGGGAGAAATGACACTTCATGGTGCAGAAGGTATATTCTTGGACATCGGATCTCACAAAAGGGATTGCGGTAGACAAAGCAAAGATAGAGACAATTGAAAAACTACCTCCACCAACATCAGTTAAAGGTATTCGAAGTTTTCTTGGACATGCAGGTTTTTACAGGAGATTTATCAAAAACTTTTCCAAAATTGCAAAACCTCTTTGCAATCTTCTGGAGAAATATGTGCCTTTCAACTTCACCAAAGAATGCCAGGAAGCTTTTGTGATCTTAAAACAGAAGCTGGTCTCTGCCCCCATCATAGTAGCACCAGACTGGACCCTTCCATTTGAGGTAATGTGCGATGCTAGTGATTTTTCTGTAGGAGCAGTTTTGGGACAACGCAAAGCAAAGATTTTCCACACCATTTACTACTCCAGTAGAACTGTGAATGAAGCTCAACTCAACTACACAACCACTGAAAAGGAGTTGCTTGCAGTTGTGTTCGCTTTTGACAAATTTCGTTCTTATCTGTTGGGTCCCAAAGTGGTGGTCTACACAGGTCATTCAGCAATCAAATATCTGATCACGAAGAAAGATGCCAAACCCAGATTGATCCGTTGGATACTTCTTCTACAAGAATTTGACGTGGAGATTCGAGACAGGAAAGGGACAGAGAATCAAGTGGCAGATCATCTATCGAGGCTCGAGAATGGAGAAACAGCTGACAAAGATCTGTCAATCAAAGAAACTTTTCCAGATGAACAGCCGTTTGCCATGAAACAACAGGAAGTCCCTTGGTATGCTGACTATGTCAACTACATTGTGTCAGGAAAATGGCTGTTGGAATGGACAACTCAGCAACAGAAGAAGTTCTTCAAAGAAGTCAACCATTATGTCTGGGATGAGCCTTACCTGTTCAAACATTGTGCTGATCAATTATTGAGACGATTTGTTCCACATGAGGAGGTCAACAGTGTTCTGCAGCACTGTCATTCATCACCATATGGCGAACACTTCAGCGGAAACAAAACTACAACCAAAGTCCTTCAATCAGGTTTGTTCTGGCCCACTCTTTTTAAAAATGCTTATCTTTTTGCTTTTCAATGTGACAGGTGCCAGAGAACAGGAAATATTTCCAGGAGAAATGAAGGACCGTTGCAAAACATTCTAGAAGTGGAAATATTCGATGTGTGGGGTATAGATTTCATGAGACCGTTTGTTCCATCATTCGGAACCTGTACATTCTGGTTGCTGTAGACTACGTCTCCAAATGGTTGAAGCAATTGCATTGCCATCCAATGATTCAAAAGTGGTGATCAATTCCTGAAAAAGAACATTTTCATCACTCGGTCGGAACACTCGTGCAATCATCAGTGATGGTGGCTCTCATTTCTGCAACAGATACTTCGATGCACTACTATCCAAATATGGAGTTACTCACAAGGTTGCCACAGCTTACCATCCACAGTCAAATGGACAGGTTGAGGTTTCAAACAGGGAAATCAAAAGAATCTAGAAAGAACCGTTGGATCAACAAGAAGGGACTGGTCAATAAAACTAGATGATACATTATGGGCCTACCGGACAGCTTACAAGACACCCATTGGTATGTCCCCATATCGATTGGTGTTTGGGAGAGTGTGCCATCTGCCAGTTGAGCTTGAGCACAAGGCGTACTGGGAACTGAAGAAGTTGAATTTTGATTCACAAGCTGCATGAGAGAAAAGACTTCACCAACTCAACGAATTGGAGGAATTTCGCCTACATGCTTATGAGAATGCCAAATTGTACAAGGAAAAGACCAAAAAATGGCATGATCGAAAAATAGTGCACAGACAGTTGGAACCAAGACAACATGTGTTGTTGTACAACTCGAGGTTGAAAATTTTCCCTGGAAAGTTGAAATCTAGATGGTCAGGTCCATTTTTGATCAATCAGGTTTTACCTTATGGAGCGGTTGAGTTACTGGATCCCAATACCAACAACACATTCAAAGTTAATAGTCAGCGTGTCAAGCACTACTGGGGAGAATCATTTGAGTGACAAAAAGAAAGTGTTACACTTTCAGATCTAGCTTAACGTTTGAGAAGTCACGCCTGGCTGACGACTCTAAACTTAGCGCTAGCAGGGAGACAACCCATGCAATTTTTGTATATATTGTGATCTGGTGTGTTTTATTTTTATGTGTTTATTTTTGCAGGTTTAGTCATTTCAAGATGGAAGAAGTTCTCGCAAATCTTCACAAGCAATTTCCTTCTCTCCCTCAAAACTCTCTGATGAAAGTCTACAAAGCTCACTTGGAACGGATGAGATTACTAACAATCCATGGTGTTCCTAATGACATTCGTTGGGTAATTGAAGCACGAGTCCGATTGGCAGGTGAGTCTTCTGACTCTTTTATTTCACATCTGCCTGGTTTTGGAAGAAGCACCTATGCAAAGAAACGTAGAGCTAAACAAATGGGTGTTTGTTACAAATGTGCACGCTGGAATTGCAATACTCGTTGTCGTTCTTTAGGAATGGTGTCTGATAATCGCGAAGACAAAATTGAATTCATTAGGGATAGCTTGAGTAAGGAGTCTTTAGATGATATATCTAAACTCTTGAGACGCATCCCAATGGATGTGTGTATCATGAAATTCGCATGTTAATGCACAATTCCAAAGGAAACGCAACTGTTAAGTCTCGGGAATCTGACTCAAAAAGACCCTGTTTGCCAATTTATAAGAAAATTGGATGGGAAGCTTGTCCCTGACCCATAGACTTCAATCAAGCCGTTACTTTTCTTGTAAATATTATATCTTTTGTCTTTTCTTAATAATTGTGATTTGTTTTGTTGTTTTTTTTTTGTTTTCTCCGACAGGATCCAGACCTTTTTTGACTATCACGATATTATTTCGCTACTAATCGTCCTCTGGAAGATACTTGTGCTATTTTCTCACCCTTTTCAGGTACTATAAATTCAGCTCGTCATTGCACTTTTGAAGGCATCCAGAGTTGAGAAAGAAATACATAAAAAAATGGAAGCCACTTCAAGAAGACGAGTTGAAAACATCTGTGTGTTTTTGCGGTAGTAGTGTTGGTGTTAAGCTACAATACGTAGAAGCAGCACAAGAATTGGGTCGAGTCTTAGCTGCAAGAAATATGCACTTAATATATGGCGGAGGCAATCTTGGACTTATGGGAATCGTTTCAAAGGCCGTACAGGAAGGAGGCAGTCACGTTTTGGGAATCATCCCAAAACCCTTGGCAGAAGAAAATCTTATTGAACCATCAAACGGAGAGGAACTGATTGTGCCAGGTATGTCTGAATGACTGGTAGAAATGATTAACTGTGCCGATGCTTTTATTGCTTTGCCAGGTGGCTTGGGTACATTGGAGGAAATTTTTATTATGCTATCTTGGGCGAACATGAACATACACCAGAAACCAATTGGGCTGTTTAACGTTGATGGATTTTATGATTTTCTTTGTGTATTTCTTGATGATGCCCGAAGAAATGGGTTCGTGTCAAAACCTTTGAAAGAACTCCTCTTTACTTTACTCGCAGAACTGCTACGGATCTAATAGACCAACTCTTAGCCTATGAACCACAAGTTGACCCTATCCTTTCAAAGATAAATTGGTCCGAGGACGATCGTGGTAAGAGGCGTCGTGTTAATCTGGATCTTAACCTTTAATTTCGTGTACAATTTCAGCTAACCAGCTTCTACCTTCTAAACTCTTCTTCTACTGTTTAAGACATTCAGGACAATGTGTCATTTAGGTTTGGGGGAGGGAATTAGTTGATTAGTACCTTATTTTTTATTTGTGTGTTGTTTTTTTTTTTAGTCCAAAATTTTTCGAAAAATACAAAAAAATTGAAAATTTTTCTAAAATTACAAAAATATTTTGTGTTTTTTTATTTTGACTAAAAGGTGAAATTGGTAAGAGATAGCTGAGTAAGGAATTCCCACTCCTGAGACGTATCTCAAACCTATTTCAAAATAAGTTAATTTTTGTTTATTTCCTTTTAAATTATTTAATTTGTAAATTCTCCATAAAACGGACTAAAATGGATCTTCATATGCTTAGTTGACATGTATTATCAACATGCATAGTAACATACGGAAATGAGATAAAATTGAAAAGTTTGTAATATTAAGTGCTCTAGTTTAATTGGAGGAAGCATTTCAAAAAGTAATGGAGTAAAAAAAAAAATCGGAGGTCCGAGTTATTAAGTCTGTAAGGGTGTTTTAACACTTAGTGCCCTAAAACCAACTGGTTTGGGAGTCACTGGCCCAAAGCTCGTTACATGGATCAAAGATGCTGCAAAAATATATATATCTGAAGTCTGAGTAATTAAGTTCGTAGGGGTGTCTTAACACCTGGTGCCCTAAAGCCAACTGGTTTGGGAGTCACCGACCCAAAACTCGCTACATAGACGGAAGATATTGTATATAAATAAAAAATAGAAAAAAAAATCAAAGAAAAAATCAGAAAAATTATTCCATTGCTGTAAAAAGGTGTGAATTCTGATAAAACTTTAGGACAAAAATATTACTCTCTTATCAACTGCACTTATGCCTGTTGTGGGCAAAAATGAGTTGTTTAATATTTTGTTGGCTGTGTATATGGAGAATGGTAAATATAATTGGAGAATTTACTTATTCAGTAATTTAGAATGAAAGAAAACAACTAGTAACTTGGAGTAGAAGTTTCACCTGATTAGTCACTAACATCTTTATTCTCTTTTCGCTTGTCTTTTTGCTTTTGTGTGCATTAGTTTTATTATCTTTTTAATTTTGTAAAATGTTTGTGGGTATCGTTGCTGTAAGCTCTCACGAGACTATAACTCGTCCACTAGGGACACCTGGGGGTTTAAAGGCTTGTTGCATACGCTAAATGCAACCGTGATCCCTACGAAAGTGGTTTAGTTAAATTTCATTATGTTATTTTATTTTATGTTTTGCTCGAGGACTAGAAAAATTTTAGGTTTGGGGGTGTGATGAGTGGTAAATATATCACTATTTCCCACTCATTAAACCTAATATGTTGTATAGTTTCTTGAGTTTTGTGAATATTTTGATGTGTTTTGTGTTATTTTGTTGATAAATAAAGTTTCAGGACATTCTGGAGGTGATTTGGGCCAAAACAGTGAAAATTGGACGAAAATGGCATTTTGGTAATTTCCCGCGTCGCGACGCCTAACATGCGCCGAACAGTGCTAACGTGCGCCGGGTCCACAAATCAGAATCTGAGAAAAGTTTGACTTTGCTAATGTGTGCCGTGCCACGTGTCACCATCACAGCCGATCTGCTAACATGCGCCGTGCCACGTGTCAGCATCTTACGGTGCCGACAGTCACCATCGCCACGTGTCGCCACGTGTCACTCCACGTCATTGCCATGTCGTCAGCCACATCACCAGGTTGACCGAGTCAACATGTCACCTCACCGCCCGTCATCATCAGCCAATCAGAAAGTGCCACGTGTCGCAATTCTATGGTGTCGACAGTCCCTTTCCCATGTGTCGCCATGTCACCGCCACGTCAGCATCAATTATTGGCTATCTAATCCTTATCTGACACGTGGAGATAAGATCTAGCCGACCAATCAGAAGCCGCACGTGTCATAATAATTGAGATCCCCACCCCTGCCACGTGTCACCTTATCATCTTATCCAGAATCTACAACCGACGAACCAGAGCGTGCCACGTCGACAGAAGTTGGCGTAGCGACGCTGGATTGGCGTCGCGACGGTGGAACCCTACTGACCCCTATAAATAGAGCGCGAAATTCCAGTTTCAGTTGTACCACTCTCTCTCATCTCTTTGATGTAAAGAGGGAGTTTCTCTCTCTACTTTATTTTAGTTTTTAGTTTTGTAATTAATTTTAATTATGTTTTGTAATAATAGTAATTTATTTTTTTTACTTTTTACAGTTTTTACTATTTACCATGAGAAGGTAACTTCCCCAGCTAGGGTGAAAGGTAATTCTTTTACTATTGCTATTTAGATTAATCTCCCTTAAATTATATATATATTCACTATTTAAAATATTGACTTAAAAAGATACCGCCAGATTGGTCGGTTGGTAATTCATTTTAATCTGGTTTAAACCTGATTAATCAAGGATACCTCCAGATTGGTCGGTTGGTAATTAAACTTTCTTATCGCCTATATGGCAGGTTCATGGACAAATCTTTTTACCGCCTTAATGGCTGGTTGGACTTAATTTGACTTAATCAGGATACCGCCTATATGGCTGGTTGGTAATGTTATCACAAGTTTATGTATTATATTATGGGAGATATCTAAATTAGTAGTAGTAAAAGTAATTCCTTTTACCTTAGCATTTTATTTTATTGTAATTTACTTTTCAGTATTTACTTTACCGCATTTTTACTTGATGTCTTTTATTTTCAAGATTTTATTAGCCCTAGTTATGTGTTGTAACTAAATTAGTTATATGGGGTTGTGATGACTTTTAATATCACCGGTTTATAAGGGGTTATTTTATAGTTTGGGTAATTTAACGGTTTACTTATTAAGTCTTAAGCTTAATGCTCTTGTTGTCTGATCACCAATAAGATTGATGTGGTAAATCTAAAATGAACTAGACATAGGGATTTTAGGTTTCAGCCTTAGACTTAATAGCCCACGATCTTCCTTGAGGATAGATAACCCTTTAATAGATTTCCTTACAGGATAGACATATACCTGTCGGGCGGGGGTAGCCATAATTGGAACTTAAACTTAATGAATCCAGATAATTTGGTTGACATAGACATATGGTTCAATTGGGTTAAACTGGGTATTTGCGTCTGACCATCGACAAAGGCTTTTGCATAATTTAGTGTTCCAGGTTAGTAAATTGATTTATTACACAAACATAAAATAATCACTTCATCTCTTAAAAGATATTAGAATGAATCACAACCCTAGATAGTTTTTAATATTGAATTTTCTTAAATCTACTTTCGAACAATTTTATTTACTTGTTTTTAAATTTAGAATCGTCACCATTTCAAATCAATCAAACAACCTGTTAGATATTAGTAATCATTTGACCTCATAAAATTAATAATTTAGATATTAAGTCCTCGTGTGATCGATATTTTTATACTACTTGGACAATAAGTGCGCTTAAGTTATACGTGTGTGTTTACGCCGGTCAGCTAGTCGCTTCTAGCGTCACATCATTCGTCAATCAAGTGATGGATGTCTTTCATTTTGAGTGATTGACGGAAGTCACTATTCATGAGTGATGTGAGTTGATGGAGGTTGGTGTGGCTTTTAATTGTTTGACTTTTAAAGCCAAATTTTTAGTAAATCATTTTATTGATTTTTTGAAAAAGAATTATGTGTATTAGATACACAAATACACAAAACCAACACCATTCCACTCTCTCTCTCTTCTCACGCAATTGGAGCCAAAAATTGCTCATCTCTCTCACGCCATTTCTTCTTCTGTTTTGCTGGGCAGAACCGAAAATGGAGGGAAGCTAAATGTGATTTTGTTGCAAAATCAAGAGTGCTAGCACACTCCGGGATCATGCGAAGGTGATAGGGAAGTCCACCCATGAGCCGGGAATCGTTTGACGAAGCTTGGAGCTTGTTCAAGGAGCATCAATGGACGCCAAAATAGTGAGTTGCGAGCAGTCCACTGCCGAGTAGAAAATCAAGTTTTGTTGCCTCGCGCGTCGCTCAACCGATCGATGTGAGTATTCCGCAACTCCCTCGATGTATTCGCACTTGTTTCATGCTTGTTTATTGATCCTTGGGACCTTAGCAAACTCCAACAGTCACGCCCATTGGAGACTTAAATAATGAAACCTACCATCCTGTTATCAGTAAAAGCAGCAATATGCTATTGCTTTTCCTCCAAATTAAATCAGTTTTTAAACTATTTTCATTTAAGTGTGTGAGTGGATTAGGGGAAATAAAATTTTAAATGAAGAAATTCGGAAGAAGTGAATCATGGATTGAAGAGAAGATGAGAGAAATTACGAGTGCATATAATATACATTTTTTAAGTATATTTATGATTTATTTCCATCACTTTTATATTCTTGAATATGTTAAATGAATTAATATTACTTATTTTATTGATTAGGGTACATAGTATGGAGAGCTGAGCAAAAATGAGTTAAAACCCAAATTTCGACTTCTTAATTTGTACAACCTTGATTGATTTGGCCATAACTTTCTCATAAGATATTACATCAAGGTGATTCAAGTTGCACTCGAAATAAATCTCAAATACTACAACTTCGTAGTTTACATCGGTGACTTAATCGAGTTCCTTTCTTGTCAAAATCAAGCTTGACATTGAATATGTGATGAACGGAAAATATATCAATATTTACCGTCCATTTTACTTCATATTTTGTTTAGTTTCTCGGGTTTGATGAACGTTTTGATGAGTTTTAGTTTATTTTGCAGATAAAATAATATTGGGACACAATGAAATCATTTAGGATGAAATATTGGTCAAATACGGGCAAAAATTGGACTTGACATATTAATTTTGGAGATTGGAAACTTGAAAGAGCGTTTTAACGAAGTGTAGTTTTGGAAATTCCAATTTTGCGTATCTGTTGTATTTTGGGCATAACTTTTTACTTCGATATTGGATTGAGCTGATTCAAGTTCCAGATTAAAGAAGACTCAAATATCTACAACTTTGAAAGACAAAATAATTTATAATTCTGAATATTGCATGCCCGAAATTGATGAACCATCCAGAAGTGTGTTGTGTGTAATTATTAAAGTCATTTTCAATCATTTTCAAAGCAAAAAATAAATTAATAAATAAATAATAAAAATTATCAAATCACTACCAAAATGATAAGCAATTAGTGGAGCAATTAATAATGGATTTGGTGGAGCAATTAGTGGACCAATTAACGAAGTGCAGTTTTGGAAATTCCAGTTTTGCGCATCTGTCGTATTTTGGGCATAACTTCTTACTCCGATATCGGATGGAGCTGATTCAAGTTCCAGATAAAATAAGACTTAAATATCTACAACTTTGAAAGAAAACATAATTTCGAATTCTGAAGATTTCATGTCCGAAATTGATGAACCATCCAGAAGTGTGTTGTGTTTAATTATTAAAGTCATTTTCAATCATTTTCAAAGCAAAAAATAAATTAATAAATAAATAATAAAAATTATCAAATCACAACCAAACATGATAAGAAATTAGTGGAGCAATTAATAATGGATTTGATGGAGCAATTAGTGGAGCAATTAATAATGGATTTGGTGGATGATTTGATGGAGGCAAAATTTTGCCTATAAATACCAAGCAATTTCATTTGTAAATTCATACTTTCATCTAAGGAATTCCTTAAGAATACTAAGAAGATTGTATCTTGTTTGTTTATTTACAGCTTTCAGTAATTAATTTCCGCTTTCGCACTTTCTTTTCTTTACTTTTCAGTTTTTACTTTCCGCAATTTACTTTTACGCACAATACTTTTCTTTCTTTAATTTTCAGTTTTTACTTTTCAGTAATGAGGAGGTAACTCCCATTTGCTGGGGTAAAAGGTAAAACTTTTATTACTAATATTTAGATTAATCTCCCTTATTATAATATATAAACTAGTTAAAACCTGATTTAACGAGGATACCGCCATATTGGTCAGTTGGTAATTATTTAAATTGGTTTTAACTTGACTAAACTGGATACCGCCTGATTGGTCGGTTGGTAATTAATTATTAATTTGACTTAATCTGGATACCGCCTATATGGCTGGTTGGTAATTATCAGGCAAAGTTAATATATTATATTAAGGGAGATATCTAAAATAGAAGTAATAAAAGTGGATCCTTTTACCTCAGCATTTTCTTTTATTGTACTTTTACTTTTTTATTTTTCAGCAATTTACTTTCAGCATTTACTTTTCAGCAATTTACTTTTCAGTAATTTACTTCAGCATTTACTTTTCAGTAATTTACTTTCAGCATTTACTTTTCAGCATTTAATTTTCAGTATTTAATTTCAGCATTTACTTTCCGTCATTTACTTTTCAGTAATTTACTTTTCAGCATTTTACTTTATGTCTTTGATTTTATTTAAGTTTTTACTAACCCTAGTTATGTATCGTAACTAAGTTAGTTATCTGGGGTTGTGATGAATTCTAATATCACCGGTTTATAAGGGGTTATTTTATAGTTTGGGTAATTTAAAGGTTTACTTATTAAGTCTTAAGCTTAATGCGTCTTGTTAATTGGCTACTAATAAGATTGATCTGGTAAATCTAAAATAACTTGACAAAGAATTTTAGGTTTCATCCTTAGACTTAATAGCCCACGATCTTCCTTGGGGATAGATAACCCTTTAATAGATTTCCTTACAGGATAGACATATACCTGTCGGGCGGGGGTAGCCATAATTGGAACTTAAACTTAATGAATCCAGGTTGACATAGACATATGGTTCAATTGGGTTATACTGGGTATTTGCGTCTGACCATCGACAGAGGCTTTCGCATAATTTAGTGTTCCAGGTTAGTAAACCGATATATTACACAAATGAAATAACTACTTCATCTTTAAAATGATATTGGAAGATTCACAACCCTATATAGTTTCCTAATATTGAATTTTCTTAAACCTACTTTCGCGTAATTTTATTTACTTGTTTTTACATTCAAAATCATCACCATTTCAAATCAATCAATCAACCTGTTAGATACTAGTAATCATTTGACCTCATAAAATTAATAGATTAGGTATTAAGTCCTTGTGGATCGATACTTTTTATACTACTTGAATGATACGTGCGCTTGCGTTATACGCGTGTGATTACGCACCGGCCAAGTTTTTGGCGCCGTTGCCGGGGACTTATTTATCTTTCACTATTAGTTTTGGGGTTAGATACGTTACTTGTATCTAATTTCTTTTTACTTATTGTTTTTTTTTCTTGTGTTTCAGGTTCTCAGAAACTACATGAGACGAACCAGAAGCTTTGAACTCCGACCGCTTGACCCAGAAATTGAAAGAACCATAAGACAATTGAGAAGGGAAAGGTGAGAAGGCCAAGAAGCAATCATTAACATGGAACCTGAACCTTTGAACGTTGCACCACCGATTCCCATTCGAGACAGAACCATTCCGGTGGTTGACAGACTCATTTCTTGTATTGTACTTCCTCCCTTACCAGCAAATGCGGGTGACATCAAAACATGCATCCAGATGATTCAGCAGTCAGTACAGTTTGGGGGAAATGCAACTGAAGATCCTAATGCCCACATCAGCAACTTTCTGGAATTTTGCGGTACTTTTAATTACAACCGAGCAGCTGAAGAAGCAATGAGACTGCGGGTTTTTCCATATTCCCTGAAAGACAAAGCTAAAGCTTGGCTACACTCGTTACCAGGAGGTTCCATCACAACTTGGAACACTCTAGCCACCAAATTCTTTGCAAAGTACTTTCCACCAGCCAGAACTGCAAAGTTGAGGAGTGACATCACATCCTTCGTGCAACAAGATTCAGAATCCATTTGCGAAGCTTGGGAAAGATTCAAAGATTTACTCTGGAAATGTCTTCATCATGAGATCGCAAAGTGGCTACAAGTCCAAACCTTCTACAATGAACTTTCTGGAATAATGAGAACCACAATTGATGCTGCTGCTGAAGGATCTTTGATGGGAAAAGGAGAAGATCAGGCCTGAGACTTAATTGAAGAAATGGCCAACAACATTCTTTATGGCCAACAAAAATGAGCATGATCCAAAGAATTGCAGGAATTTATGAAGTTGGAGCCAACACAGCACTGAATTCCAAGCTGGATGTGATTTGTAAAAATCTGGAAACTATTAACATGAAAGTTAATGGTTGATCCACAAGTTCACCATATGGAGGAGCACCGGAACCAAACCAACTAGAAGAGACAATGAACTATGTCAAAAATTTCAACAGACAGAGGAACAATCCATATTCCAAGACCTATAACCCAGGGTGGAGGAATCACCCCAATTTCGCATGGAGCAACAATTCAGGGCAAAAGAACTACCCACCACCTGGATTCCAACAACCAAATAAAAGCAGGAGCATGAAAAATAACTAGGAATAATAGAAATGATGGCCCAGTTGAAGAAGCAAGAAGCAAAATACGATGCTTTAGCAGTTTTGGTTCAAAATCAAGTAGCATTGAATCAAAGCCATTCAACCTCTATTAAAGCACTGGAAAATCAAATAGGACTACTGGCCAATGCTCAGAGATACAGACCGCCAGGTACCCTTCCTAGCAACACATAGCCAAATCCAAGGAACCGAGGGAATGAGCAATGTCAAGCCATCATCTTGAAAAGTGGTACTGAAATCAACAAAGATGTTGGAATCAAGGCAACAATTGAGGAAGTTTCAAAAGATGCAGTGCCACAGATGGAGGAAAAATAAGCAAGGGAAAAAGGAAAAAGAACATATCACTCCACCTCCACCTTTTCCTCAGCGTCTTCAGAAAAATAAACTGAACAAGCAGTTTGCTCATTTCCTGGAGGTGTTCAAAAAGCTGCACATCAACATTCCATTTGCAGAAGCCTTGGAACAAATGCCTAGCTATGTTAAATTCATGGAAGACATTCTTTCACGAAAACGGAGATTGGGAGACTACGAGACAGTAGCATTGACGAAAGAATACAGTGCCATCATTAAGAGGAAACTTCCCCCGAAGTTGAAAGATCCTGGCAGTTTCACCATTCCATGCATCATAGGAGAACATAACTTTGGTAAGGCTTTATGTGATTTAGGTGCGAGTGTTAACTTGATGCCTTTTTCTATTTTTGGGAAACTGTAGATTGGAGAAACAATGGCCACTTCAGTCTCTCTACAACTTGCTGATTGAAAGCTCGTATTTCCAAGAGGCGTAGTTGAGGATGTGCTGGTCAAGGTTGACAAATTCATTTTCCCAGCAGATTTTATTGTCCTTGATATGGAGGAAGACGCAGACGTTCCAATCATCATTGGGAGACCATTCTTGGCTACAGGTTGAACCATTATTGATGTAAAAAAAGGAGAACTAACCATGAGGGTACAGGACCAAGAAGTAACATTCAATGTTTTCAAGGCTATGAATTTCCCAGACGATGAAAAGAAGGAGGAATGTTTCAGACTTGATGTGATACACAGTACCATTCAGAACTCCAATGCAATGCAAAGTTCTACTGACAAACTTAAAACATGTCAATTGAATGTGGAGCCTGAAGATAAAGCGTCTTTTGCACTGAAAAAAAACCAATTCTTGCACTACAAGCAACAAAAGAGAAAAATTTCCACCAGCTCAACGAATTGGAGGAATTTCACAATCAGTCTTTTGAGGATGCCAACTTGTACAAAGAAAAGGCAAGGAAAAGACATGATGAGAAATTAGTGCGCATACAACTAGAACTAGGGCAGAAGGTACTGTTAAACAAATCAAGGGTGAAATTCTTCCCATGGAAGCCAAAATCACAGTGGTCAGGTCCATTTGTGATCACCAAGGTTTTACCAGACAGAGCCGTTGAGATATATGATCCCGACTCCAACAAAACATTCAAGGTTAAAAACAAATGTGTCAAGCACTACTGGGGAGAATTATTTGAGCGACAAAAAGAAAGTGTCACACTTTCAGATCCAGCCTAACATTCGAGAAGTCACATCTAGCTGACGACTTTAAACTTAGCGCTCGTAGGGAGGCAACCCATGCAATTTGTGTATATATATTGTGATTTGGTGTGATTTCAATTTCTATGTTTAGTTTTTGCAGGTTAAGTCATTTCAGGATGGAAGAAGTTCTCGCAAATCTTCACAAGCAATTTCCTTCTCTCCCTCAAAAATCTCTGATGAAAGTCTACAAAGCTCGCTTGGAACGGATGAGGTTACTGATGATCAAAGGTATTCCTACTGACATTCGTTGGATTATTGAAGCACGGGTCCGATTGGCAGGTGAGTCTTCTGACTCTTTTATTTCACATCTGCCTGGTTTAGGAAGAAGCACCTATGCTAAAAAGAGAAGAGCCAAAGAATGTGTGTTGTTTCTAAATGTGCTCGTATGTTTTTTGATACTCATTGTCGTTCTTTAGGAATGATGTCTGAAAACCGCGAAGATAAGATTATTTCATTAGGATGGCTTGAGTAAGGAGTCTTTGGATGACATATCTAAAAATCTTGAGACGTATCCCAGTGGATGTGTGTATCACGCATTCATGTGTTATACGCACAATTCCAAAAAGAAAGACAACGTTAAGTCTCAGGAATCTGACTAAAAAAAACCCTGTTTGCCAATTTATAAGAAAATTGGATGGGAAGCTTGTCCCTGACGCATAGACATCAATCAATTAGCCGTTTTGTATATTTGTAGATATTATATCTCTTGTCTTTTCCTAATAATTGTAATTTCTTTTGTTGTTTTCTTTTATTTTCTCCGACAAGGATCCAGACCTTTTTGACTATCACGATTTATTTTACTGTTAACTAATAATTGTGATTTGGAAGGTACTAGTGCTATTATTTTACTCACCTTTTTCAGGTGTTATAAATTCAACTCATCATTGCACTTTTGAAGACATCCAGAGTAAAACATGGAAGCCGCTTCAAGAAGAGGAGTTGAAAACATCTGTGTGTTTTGCGGTACTAGTGTTGGTGTTAAGCCACAATACGTAGAGGCAGCACAGGAATTGGGTCGAGTTTTAGCTGCAAGGAATATGCACTTAGTACATGGCGGAGGCAATCTTGGACTTATGGGGATCGTTTCAAAAGCTGTACAGGAGGGAGGCAGTCAAGTTTTGGGAATCATCCCAAAACCCTTGGCAGAAGCAAATCTTATTGGACCATCAAACGGAGAGGAGCTAATTGTGCCAGGTATGTCTGAACGACTGGTAGAAATGATTAACCGTGCTGATGCTTTTATTACTTTTCCAGGTGGCTTGAGTACATTTGAGGAAATTTTTACAGTATTATCTTGGGCAAACTTGAACATACACCAAAAACCGCTTGGACTGTACAACGTTGAAGGATTTTATGATTTTCTTTGTGTGTTTCTTGATGATGCCCGGAGAAATAGGTTTGTGTCAAAACCTATGAAAGAACTCTTATTTACTGCCAGAACTGCTCCGGATCTAATTGACCAAATCTTAGCCTATGAACCACCATAAGTTGACCCTATCTTTCAAAGATAAATTGATCCGAGGACGATCATGGTAAGAGGCGTCAGATTAATCTGGATCTTAAGCTTTAACTTTTTGTGTAGAATTTCAGTTAACCAGGTACTATCTTCTAAACTCTTCTTATACTGTTTAAGACATTGGGGACAATGTCTCATTTAGGTTTGGGGAGGAGGAAATTAGATGATCAGTATCTTGTTTTTATTTATGTGTTGTTTTTATTTTAGTCCAAAATTTTTCGAAAAATACAAAAAAAAATTGAAATTTTTCAAAAATTACAAAAATATTTTGCGTTTTTGTGTTTTTATTTTGACTAAAAATGTGAAATTGGTAAGAGATAGCTGAGTAGAGGAGTTTCCACTCCTGAGACGTATTTCAAACCTATTTTCGAAACAAGTTAATTTTTGTTATTTTTTTTTGAATTATTTAATTTGTGAATTCTCCATAAAATTGACTAAAACGGATCTTCATATGCTTAGTTAGCAGGTATTATCAACATGCATGGTAACATACGGACATGAGCTATAATTCAAAAGTTGTAATATTCAGTGCTCTAGTTTAATTGGAGGAAGCATCTATGCAAAACATTTGGAATAAAAAAAATATGAGATCCGAGTTATTAAGTCTGTATGGGTGTTTAACACCTAGTGCCCTAAAACCAACTGGTTGGGGAGTCACTGGCCCAAAGCTCGCTACATGGATCAAAGATGTTGCAAAATATATATATCTGAAGTCTGAGTAATTAAGTCTGTAGGGGTGTCTTAACACCTAGTGCCCTAAAGCCAACTGTTTGGGAGCCACCGACCAACACTCGCTACATAGATGGAAGACATTGTATATAATAAAAAAAAAATCAAAAATCAAAGAAAAAAATCAGAAAAATTATTCCATTGGCAAAAAGATGTGAATTCTGATAAAACTTTAGGACAAAAATATTACTCTCTTATCAACTGCACTTGTGACTGTTGTGGGAAAAAAATGAGTTGATTAATAATTTTTCCGACTGTGTATATGGAGAATGGTAAAAATAATCGGAGAATTTACTTATTCGGTAATTTAGAATGAAACAAAACAACTATTGTACTTGGATTAGATGTTTCTATTTAGTCACTAACTTCTAACTTCTTATTCTCTTTTCTCTTGTCCTTTTGCTTTTGTGTGCATTAGTTTTATTATCTTTTTACTTTTGTAAAACGTTTGTGGGTATCGTTGCTGTAAGCCCTCACGAGACTATAACTCGTCCACTAGGGACACCTAGGGGTTTAAAGGCTTGTTGCATATGCTAAATGCAACCGTGATCCCTACGAAAGTGGCTTAGTTTAATTTTAATTGTTTCTTGTATTTTATTTTGTTGTTTTGCTCGAGGACTAGCAAAATGTTAGGTTTGGGGGTGTGATGAGCGGAAAATATATCAATATTTACCGCCCATTTTACTTAATATTTTGTTTAGTTTCTCGGGTTTGATGAACGTTTTGATGTGTTTTAGTTTATTTTGCAGATAAAAAAATATTGGGACACAATGAAATCATTTAGGACGAAATGTGGGTCAAATAAGAGCAAACATTGGACTTGAAATATTAATTTGGAGATTGGAAACTTGAAAGGGCGTTTTAACGAAGTGCAGTTTTGGAAATTCCAATTTTGCGCATCTGTCGTATTTTGGGCATAACATTTTACTCTGATATCGGATTGAGCTGATTCAAGTTCCAAATTAAGGAAGACTCAAAGATCTACAACTTTGAAAGACAAAATAATTTCGAATTATGAATATTGGATGCCCGAAATTGATGAACCATCCAGAAGTATGCTGTGTGTAATTATTAAAGTCATTTTCAATCATTTTCAAAGAAAAAAATAAATTAATAAATAAATAATAAAAATTATCAAATCACAACCAAAAATATAAGCAATTAGTAGAGCAATTAAATGGATTTGGTGGATGATTTGATGGAGGCAAAATTTTGCCTATAAATACCAAGCAATTCATTGTAAATTCATACTTTCTTCTAAGGAATTCCTTAAGAATATTAAGAAGATTGTATCTTGTTTGTTATTTACAGCTTTCAGTAATTAATTTCCGCTTTCGCACTTTCTTTTCTTTACTTTTCAGTTTTTACTTTCCGCAATTTACTTTTACGCACAATACTTTTCTTTCTTTAATTTTCAGTTTTTACTTTTCAGTAATGGGGAGGTAACTCCCCTTTACTAGGGTAAAAGGTAAAACTTTTATTACTAATATTTAGATTAATCTCCCTTATTATAATATATAAACTAGTTAAAACCTGACTTAACGAGGATACAGTCATATTGGTCAGTTGGTAATTATTTAAATTGGTTTTACCTGACTAAACTGGATACCGCCTGATTGGTCGTTTGTAATTAATTATTAATTTGACTTAATCTGGATACCGCCTATATGGCTAGTTGGTAATATCATGTAAAATTATATATTATTAAGGGAGATCTAAAATAGAAGTAATAAAAGTGGATCATTTTACCTCAACATTTTCTTTTATTGTACTTTTACTTATTTACTTTTCACAGCAATTTACTTTCAGCATTTACTTTTCAGCAATTTACTTTTCAGCAATTTACTTTCAACATTTACTTTTCAGTAATTTACTTTCACAGCATTTACTTTTCAGCATTTAATTTTCAGTATTTAATTTCAGCATTTACTTTTGGTCATTTACTTTTTAGCATTTACTTTGTCTTTTATTTTATTTAAGTTTTTACTAGCTAGCCCTAGTTATGTGTCGTAACTAAGTTAGTTATCTGGGGTTGTGATGAATTCTAATATCACCGGTTAATACTAGTTTAAGGGTTTATTTATAGTTGGGTAATTTAAAGGTTTACTTATTAAGTCTTAAGCTTAATGCGTCTTGTTAATTGGCTACTAATAAGATTGATTTGGTAAATCTAAAATAAACTTGACAAAATAATTTTAGGTTCATCAGCCTTAGACTTAATAGCCCACGATCTTCCTTGAGGATAGATAACCCTTTAATAGATTTCCTTACAGGATAGACATATACCTGTCGGGCAGGGGTAGCCATATTGGAACTTAAACTTAATGAATCCAGGTTAACATAGACATATGGATCAATTAGGTTATACTGGGTATTTGAGTCTGACCATCGACAGATGATTTCGCATAATTTAGTGTTCCAGGTTAGTAAACCGATATATTACACAAAAATGAAATAACCACTTCATCTTTAAAATGATATTGGAAGATTCACAACCCTAGATAGTTTCATAATATTGAATTTTCTTAAACCTACTTTCGCGTAATTTTATTTACTTGTTTTTAAATTCAAAATCATCACCATTTCAAATCAATCAATCAACCTGTTAGATACTAGTAATCATTTGACCTCATAAAATTAATAGATTAGGTATTAAGTCCTCGTGGGATCGATACTTTTTATACTACTTGAACGATACGTGCACTTGCGTTATACGCGTGTGATTACGCACCGGTCAAAATGCTCCAGTGGTACGACGCTAAGCAACTTAGTAGCACATTATTGGGGTCAGAGAGTAATTTTAAATAGGTGGCGTGACATCATATAACTCAATGGGGGCGTCAACAAGTATGGGGACGAAAATAAGCCGATTTTAAGTCAATGATGAGACACTAAACCTTTAGGGTTGCGCCACCAATGTGATAAATCCTAAACTTAATATTAAACTTGGTTTTTATAATATCTATATAAATGGGACAACTAGGATTACTTCATAGACCTCTTGGAGACGAAAAATAAGCCTATTTTAATGTTGAAAAACTCTATAACACAAGCACCATTCAAGAACAATCAAGGATAAGAAGATCAAGCAAAAATCAATAGGAGAAGATTCAAGATTTCAGTGATTGAAGATTGATCACATTTATAATTTTTTCTTTATATCTTCTTTCATAGTTCTTTGTTTATTATTATGTTAAATACCATGATGTTTTTGTTATTTTCTTCACCATGAACTAAATCTTGTTTTAGGAATGCAGTGGGACCCGATGTCAATTTTTATTAATTGAATCTCTTTATTTTCTGACTTATGACCTTCTATGTATGATTCTTTATCATTCTCTTTACTTAATGTGTTCTATTGGTTGATCACCAATAGGATAGTTGTGGTAAACCCTAATAAACTTGACAAAATGAGTTTTGTTTAGTCTTGGGAATTGATAATGCGTGATCTCATTTGAAAGGATAGATTTCTAGTTCGGGATAGATATATAATTACAGACGTGTATTGCAATAAAGAGAACATGAACTTAATGAGTTTGATTTAGGATTATTATCATAGACAGATAGATAATTGTACTGAATTGGACATTTCTACTCGACTATCGACAAAGATTTGTAAATAATTTTATATTTTAGGTTAATAATTCATTATAGTTGATCAGTTATAAAGAAATGAGAAAGATTTAAGGGAATATTATGGGGGAAGTTGTGATCCTAAGTTCTTTTTATCTCGTTATTTTCATGTTTAAGTTTTTTTTTTAAAAAATTACTTTAGTTGTTAGTTAATTTCATAATTTCTATTATTTTTATAATCGCTTGTTTAGATAAGATTAGGGTTTAAATAATTTAATATTTGACAATAATAGTCCATCTTTCCATTCAAGTTCTACGGAAGATGAAAGCTTGAAGAATATGATATATACAAATAGTAAATAAGATCTTTATTTGCCAACTCATGCTTGGGAGAGGAACTTGAATAATAATGCTCATGGGATTATTTTTCAAGGAATCCTAAAGCCATATTGAAGCCGGCTTGAAGCAATTATTCTTCAAAAAAAGTCTAGCTAAAGATTATAAATTAAACGCTACTTGGGAAGCAATCCAAGCGTTTCTAGACTTTCATTATGTTTTATTTTAATTTATTTTACTTATTATTTATGAGCTTTATTTATGTATGTATTTTCTTCCATGATCTAGGTCTTCAAACAAGTTTAAGGCTTCTTTGGACTAATCAACTTATTAGGAATCCGTCTACTCTGTAAAACTTGAGGAATATCTCTATCACCTTCTATTTTTATTGTTATAACATTGAAGACAATATTAGATTTAAGTTTAGGGTGGGGGAGAAATATTCAAAACTACGGATAACCCTCATGCTGATTTAAGTAGGCATGAGGCGGACGATCCTGATGCGGCGAGGAAGATGCCTCAATCCGAATGCCAAAAAGAATTCAAAGCATAATATCAGCACAATTAAAATATCCACAAGTTCAAAATATATTCATTTATCTATCCATATAAGTAAGTATTTATTTTTCAAGATATTTATTATTTAACTATTTCAAATATCATCACTTGTTATAAATTTTAAATTTAGTTTTCCAATATTTATTTTTCAAGAACACAAATTCCCCTTCTCATTTTTTATTCCCTCTCATTTTCTAATTTTCCTATCACACAAACGACAAAGTCAAACAATTTAGTTTAAACTACTTAAAAAGCTTGATGTGGATCATGTTTATTAAAATAAAATCATTTCCTTCTTCTTTAATTATATCAAAAGCCCTTGATGATTTTTTTTAATAAGCTCTTGACGGTCTTGAAAATAGTAATAAAATCTTATCTCCTCCCTCAATTTGTTTAGAACACAACAAAAGCTGTGACGGATCCTACCTCAAAACTCTTGTGCATTTTCAAAAATTTCCAGCAGCAAAGTCACTTTTTCGTCGGCATAAGCCGGTCGACTCATGCAGCCTCACACCACATCAGTGCATGGCGGCGTGAGAAATTACCTTACGCCGATGAAGCAAGTCAAGTGCAGAAACCTGCCAGAGGTGGCCGCCTCCATGTGCCTATTGGGGTTTTGGGCGGTAATTCAGGTAAATGCAGCGAATCGCAGAAAATCAAAATTTTATGATTTCAATTATTTTTCTTGTGTAATTAAAATAAACTAATTTATTTAAATTACTCAATACTTAAAAACTGAAATTTTTACCCAAAAATGAGATTTTTCAGAATTTACCATTTGCCCCAAAACTTTGTATTTTAATCATTTTAGTCCAAGATTGTCAAAAATAATTCTAATTGATTCCAAATCAATTCCAAAATGATTTATTCATGTCTTATACATGAAAATATAATTTTTTTAACTCAAGAAAATAATTTTTCATCATTGCCAAATGGTCCCTCAATTTTCAAGAATTTGCAATTTGGTCATTTTTCTTCAAAACATGTCAAAATCAAATCCAAAAATTTCCAAATTTAATATACATCAAATCTCATCACATATATGAAAATCCCCAAATTTGGTGAAGGTTAAAAATCCTAATTTTATAATTTCACAAATTAACAAAATTATCACCAAATTAATCAAATTCAAGACTTTAATTCAATTCTTACAATACCAATTAAGCCTCGACATCATGAAATAGCTCAAGAATAATTCTAGGTCAATCATGAGTGGCTAAAAGACTCTAGAATGGCAACTAGCCATCAAAATGGCAAAAGAAAGCTTTATAAACTATTTTAAGCATTCTAAGTAATTATACATGCTTCCATCTTTCAATCAAGCCCCAAATCATCAAATCACATTCATAAAAGAGTTGAGAACAAACTAGGCTACACATGTTGAATCTTAGTATGCTAGAAACATTTTTCATGTAAGGAAAAGTAAGAAAAAACTTACAAAAATGCTTGATTTCCAAGGTTTTTCTTCCTTTTCTCTTTTCGTCTCATTGTATTTGATTTGTAGGGTTTGTAGAATGATGAAACAAAAAAGAAAAAATGGTTTATATAATTTCCCACAATTACCGATTTTGGAGGAAATAATATTAGCCACAATTTTTTCAATTTTGTTTTAATAATTGGAAATTCATTTAATTATATTGTGGTGTAAAAACATTAATCAAATTAATTTTTATCACATACCAACCAATTAAATCATGCCAGTTTAACCAATTAAAATTAGCCACTTTATCTAATAAAGAATTGCCATTTATCTTATCTTAATAAGCAAATAAGATATTAAATATTTAATTAATTCAATTATTCAACATTTGAATAATTAAATAATTAAATATAAATATCTCAAATATATGTATTATATTTACATTAAATAATCAAAATACATATATTAATAATAAATGTCAAATATCACAATTCGACATTTAATAAATGGCCAAAAAATCTCAAAAGCATGTATTTTCGTTTAACCGTTAAACGACTAATAAATAATCAATATTATTTATAAAAGTTGCCCTAGTGCCCTACGAGTATATTTCATTAGTGAGACTCTCTAGGTTTAGGCATATCCATCACGAAATCCAATTTCGTGTCCATAATCTACCCACCCATAAATTATGACGAACACAGATAAAATCTCTGAACCATACAGGTCGAGGTCACTGCATACGTATAATCCTTTCGTCACAGGTATCCAGATTATCCCAGAGATATAGATATAAACGTCAAATCTCTTTAAGTATAATCTCGTTGACGATTCTATTAGCAATCTCTTAAATAACACTTAGAACTGATTTCTACAGTGTAACACGGGCCCATGGATTTAATAGATTCCTAACTCCATAATGGATACATATGCTCTGTACACAGAACTGACGGATCATATCTTGATACACACCGGATATCATGACGATCAGTCCACACCCAACGAATAGGCGGAGGTCTGATCTAAATAGATCGGTGACGTGGCTGCCATCAAAGTGTGGAGGATACCTCATATATCCACAATGGTATCTCAAGTTGAAGGATCACTATGCTCACTCAACCCGAGAAGATTCTTATTGACATTGGTATACCATATATTAAGAATCTTCGGCGAGTCGTTCAATGTTTATCTGATATAAATATCTACGTGTCTATACGAGTGTCCCGAGACTCATGGTTCATTGAGAAACCATTAGAATCCAACATTCCAATATACGACACGTACCGGTCTCAACGGGTTTACTTACTGACCAAGTAATTGTAAACTTTGACTAGGAACAATTAAAGAATGATATTGTTATGATATAACTCAATGTCAGTTGCGACGCTTTTGCAACTGTATCATAACTAATCATTCTATGTTCATTAACATCTTTACCATATAATAAAATAATTCATATTATAGAAACTGTTTATTTTATTCATTAATAAAATATATACAAAAGTATTTGCAGGGAAATACATAAGAAATTGGCGCTCAGAGCATCAACCCTAACAGTGCCAACGTCGCGAGGTGGCGATAAGGCCCCTAGAGTCTCTGCCTATAACTTTTTTTAATCAATGGTGGGGAGTATAAATTTGTATTTGTGTTTTGAAATTATTTATTTTTTAAAAAAAAAATTTGAGTCATTTATTGGTTAGAATTTACATGGCTATGATATAAATTTGACCTACATTGAAGAAATTGGCTATTAGGTAATGATAAATGTTAATATATGTCAATGTTGAATTCTTAAGTTATGTTTTTCTTGAGGTGATTCTTTGCATATTTATGTCAATTCTGTTTTAATTTAGACTTGAGATTTGATATCGAGAAAATTGAAGTATATGTAATTTGATTAAATGAATGACTATTAACCTAAATATATATAATCTACCTTAAAATTACATGAAGGCTAGCATATCAAATGGCAACATATAACCTTTAAGTGTGAAGTTACTTGTGGGTAAGCGTATAGCTACTATGAGGAGAAATATTATCTTAAAGGATAGTGTGAAAGATCATTAAAAAAGAACAATAAATTTCGATTGTAATATGAAAAACTATTAAGATTGATGATTATGGGATAAAATATGATTTGATTGATTCACACACTCAATATAAGAATCTAATTAAGATGATTGTAATATTCAAAGGAAGTTATGACTATTTATAACATTTTAAAATTTTCTTAGAGCTATTGTCATCTTATTATGATCTTTGATGCATTATGATCTTTGATTCATTATTGTGAGAACCTAACCATGTTAGGTTTATGAGTCATTTATGTTCTTATTAGAGTTGTTTTAAATGATGTTTGTGGGTGCCATCGCTGCAAGCCTTTATTAGACAATAACTCGTCCATTAGGGTTGTTTAGGGGTTTAAAGACTTGTTGCATACGTTAAATGTAATAGTAATCCGTACGAAAGTGACTTAATTAGTTTTCATATTATTTTTATTTATTTTGATGTTTTCATTTGGTTATTGCTTGAAGATAGGTAATAATTCAAGTTTGAGAGTGTGATGAGTGCCTATAATATACACTTTTCAAGTATATTTATGATTGATTTCTCTCATTTTTATGTTTTCGAATACGTTAAATGCACCGAGATTATTTTTTTATTGATTAGGGTGCATAATATGGAGAATTGAGTAAAAAGGAGTAAAAAACCTAAATTTCCTGAATTGCACCTATGACTTCTTAATTTGCGTAGTATTTAATATTTTGGCTATACTTTTCTCATACAATATGTCTAATCGATGTGATTTTAGTTGCCTTAAAAATACAACACAAATATCTACAACTTTGTAGTTTACATTGGAGACTTAATCAAGCTCTTTCCTAGTCGGAATCAATGTTTGGAGTTACTTCATGGACTTTTGGGGGACAAAAATAAGCCTCTTTTGAGGCTGAAAAATTATCTAAACACAAATACCATTCAAGAACAATCATGAACAAGAAGATCAATTGGGAATCAAGATAAGAATATTGAAGATTTTAGAGATTGAATATTGATAACCCTTATTTTTTAGTTCTTAGTTTATTCTTATCTTGAATACTATTATAATTCTATTTATCTTCTTTATCGTAAATTAAATCTTATTTTAGAATTACAAGGGAAGCCAATGTGAACTTTTAATTGAATCTCTTTATTAATTTGATTTGTGATATTCTATATATGATTGTTTATCATTTGTTGCATAATGCGTTCTATTGGTTGATCACTAATAAGATAGTTATGATAAACCTTAATGAACTTGATAAATGGAGTTTTGATTTAGCATTGAAAATTGATAACTGAGATCTTATTTGAAAGAATAGATTTCGTACAAGATAGACATATACCTATAGGACATGCATAGCCATAGGTAGAATTTGATCTTAATGAATTTGATTTAGGATAATTATTATAGAAATATAGGTAATTGTACTGAATTTGACGTTTCTACTCGACCATCAACAAAAGCTTGTAGATGATTTTGTATTCTAGAATAATAATTCATCATAGTTGATCAATTATAAAGATATGAGAAAGATTTAAGGAAATATTATGGGGAAGTTGTGATATTTAATTCTTCTGATCTCATTACTTCCGTGTTTATGTTTTTTTTTTTTATTACTTTAATTGTTAGTTAATTTCATAATTTCTATTGATTTCATAATCGCTTGTTCAAATAATATTAAGGTTGAAATAATTTGGTATTTGACATTAATAACAAATCCTAATGAGATCGATATCTTTCTATATTATTTATGCGATACATGTGTTTGCGTGCTATATAAAATTACTATCAATAAATATGACTACAATATATAGTTGAGGCATGTACAATATAAATATCTAAGTACGCTGTAAGAAATAGTAAGCAAATGGTGTTATGTCATACGTCAAACAAAGTCGGGGTAACTTAAATTGACATGAATATAAACTATAAAGGTAGACCAATATTTTATTGAGTTTAATGAAGGAAGCCTTTTATTTTCATGAAAAATGGACCGTATAAATTCCAAAACTTAATGAAATATATAGTAGTACGAAAGAAATGGTACTCCCATGCATGTTCATTTCATTTACTTTTGAGCTCTTGGGTCTTGTATGACTCTTGTGATCGCATATCCTACGGAAGAAAAGGGGAAAAAAAGTGGGTGATTAGTAGATCATCAAAATGGCCGAGTTTGATGAGAAAATAATTCATGATAAAAAATAATAACATCAAAGGAATTATATAACCGAGCCCATAAAGGGAAAATTCTTTTATTTGATTTGGTTCGGTATTTAGTAGATCATTAATATGGCCTCAGCTCCAATTATTAACCATCTATCAGCTTTGTCCTTATTACTAGTTTAGTTAGAGATTTGAGTACCTGTTGAGTTTGTGGCCTGGACAGTTCCTGCCAATGAATTCTTTGCTACATTCCTGATAAAAAATAGATAAAATTATAACAAGTATATGCTTATAATAATATAAGAAGCCAAGGAAGAAGAAGTGGCCTGAAGTTGACTGAATAAGGGAACTCACAGGACTCTTAAATTGGCATTCAAAATGAGCCGAATGACCTCTATCGGGATTGTGCCAGTTAGGTTGTTATTGTTCAATCTCCTGCAAACATGTTATGGAACACCAAAAAGTAAATTAACCAAAAAGTGAATTAATTATGTTTATTAATTATACTACTATGCGTTGTTTAGGATGTACTCAGGAAGCTCCCAGTGTATGGGTCGTGACCAAACAGATAGTAAATTAACACTCGACTCGACTATCGTGTTAAGTAAGACATTCTAAGAATAAATTTTAAGGATGTGAATGTGATATCAACTTAATTACATGAACATCAAGGAATTCAAGTTTCCGAGAGATGCAGGAATGGGCCCTGATAGTAGATTGTTGTGCAGGTTCAAGCTGATCAGTTCGTTAAATTACCAATGGAGCTTGGAATTGATCCAGTTATGCTGTTGTTATTTACATACCTGCCAGCAAACGCATGAGTGGAGATATTTTAGAGCATGGATTGAAGATTAGTCAAAGAAAGTACAAAGTTTTCTTACAGATACTGAAGATTAGACAAAAGTCCAAGCTGAGGAACAGAGGTCCACTTAATCCGGCATCACCGAGGTCCCTTCAAAAATCAAATTCATTCAATTAAGTTACTAATAAGATTAAGATTTTTCCAAACATTCTTCGTGTTATCAATCAAATAAAAATACACATACACCCTTGTGACGCTGTTGTCTTTGTTGCAGGTAATGTGAAACCAGGTGCATGGATTGACCAAAGTTGGATCCCAGCTTTGGAGGACATTATTTGGGTCAGTCAAGTTGAGTTTCCAGGCAGTAAGAGCATCCGCTGTTAGCCAAGTAATTGAAGAAACCATCATCAGCTCAGCACATATATATGACTTCATTCATTGAAGTTTATTTGTTAACCATACCTTCCATGTTGCAATTTACGGTGGCAATGGCAGCGACGATCACAAAAAGAACATAGAACTGAGCTTGAGACGCCATGCCGGGTTGGTTAAGAGAAAGAGTAGAAGAATACCTGATCCAAGAAGTTGCTTTTCTTTACTGAAACAAATAAGCTTCGGCAACTGAACCTGCCTTGCATTTATTGGATTATATGAAGAGATGAGTTTAAAAGTTCAAAGAGTATGCATCTACTTAGTCAAGTCATCAACAATAAATTGTAAATGTGATTCGGGCATACACAAGTCAATTTTGAATGATTCAAAGTAAACGTTCAACTGGACCCATTGCTTCTCTATGAAGAAGAACAACTTTCATGGGACTTGGTCTTTATATTAAAAAAAAAGGTGGGATCTATTATTTTTTTCTTTTTCTTTTTTAAAAAAATAAAATAGGTGAATCTCACTTATTTATTTTTATTTTTTTAATATTTTTTGTGTAAAATTTTCTCCCGAAGAAGATATATACCGATAAGTTTTAGACCAATTGTATATATATACCGACAAGTTTGACAAGTCTAATTTGATTTTTAATGATTCATCGCTTGAATTTATGGGGTGGGGGATTGCTCGCACATTATGATAAATATAGAAGTAATTATCTGATACCAATAAAATTGTTCGATCAGAGAATTAATATTTATTATCTTACGTAAACAAAGTAGTCTCAATCAAATAAAAGAAGAGATAAATTCTCTTAAGAGTAAGAGTTAAATTAGGATGAGAGCACTAAAAGAAATAACATTTGTAGTGGCGAAAATTTATTGGTGAAATTTATTTCGTCACTAAAAGTAAATTTTTAATGGTAAAATTAGTGGTGAAAATATATTTCACCACTAAAAGTATATGTTTAATTTATATTTCACCACTGAAATAAACTTTTAATGGAGAAATATTTTCCCTGAGAAAAAATTTTGGCGCCCCCCTTTGTCTTCGCAATCTTCTACAACTTTTTTTCTCTGCTTTTATTCTCTTTTCGTTTCTCTGGGGTTTTTGAGTTTTTTGGTTTCTGCTTCAGCAGAAACTCAAGTTCTCTTTTTTGATGTACAAATTCTAAGACTGAAAATTAATTTTTCCCAGCACTTGGGTCTCGTGGGTTCTGATTTGGGAAGGTTTATTTCCAAAAATTCATTGTTTTTATGTATTAGTTTAGAGAAAAAACTGATTCTGTGTGTTGAAATTCTTAAGAAAATATTAGTAGATGATATTACTAATGAGGGTTTTATGGAGGATTTATTTCTTGTATTTTCATTTGGATTTTAATTTTAAATTCTTTGAGAGTTGATTTATTCCTTTTTGGATTGTACTCTAATTTTAATTATTCCATTTGAGTTTCAGATTTCCATTTGTTTTTTAAATAAGGAGTGAGTACAATTATAATACAGTTAATATAAACTTAATCGATAAACTCTAATTTTAATTGTTTGCAGGATCAATTGATTATTGATTATCAATTGTTTGGCTGTAATAAGTAGTGATTATTTTTAAATGTCCATTTAGGTGTTTTCCCATAAAAGTTAGAGAACCCTTGTACAACTAGTGCTTGCCGCTACAGCTTTGAAATCAGTTTCATTTTCTTGTTTGTTATCTGCCTCATCACTATTGAAATTTTATATCGTTCGCGACAATTATTTGATAAAATTGTGCTCATAAAAAAACATAGAGAGAAAATTTGCATATCATTACAACTAGAAATTGAATCTTGGTAAATTTTCTCATTGCTTTTGAGATCAATTATCAATCTGATAACTGACTATTCTTAACATTCTAAGCATTTTTTCAACATCAAAAAATTCCTCTTGTTACAACTGTTGGCCAAAACTGTTCTTAACTTTCTTAATTTTTTTTGGTGTTAGGAAGTTTGATTATTCTTAACAACAAATACATAAATTTATGCCTATAAAATTACATTAATTCTTAATCCTTTCTTGATTTTTCTTTCAGAATTAGCACATTCTCTGGATCTATAGTTGCAAAAGTATTGTCAGTTGAGAAGGTATGTCTTGTTATGTGCATTTTTTTATTTTTATTTTCATATTATTTTAATCCATATATGATATTGCATGTTTATTTGATTAATTCAAATTAGGATATTACAAAGGAAGTCAAATAAGGTGTTTCACAATGAATAGAGAGTGGATTAATCATAAAAATATAAAAGATAGGCGAACTCCAGAACATAAAAATGATATTAATGAGTTTCTTAACTTTACATTTAAAAGGGTGGGAAGCAATGGAAAAATAATATGTCCATGCTACAATTGTTTGAATTGTATTTTCCATGATAGATATGTGGTTTTTACTCATTTGATTGTTTATGGGATATTAGAAGACTATAAAATTTGGTCTTTGCATGGAGAAGATAGTGAAGATAATAAAGTAAATGGAGATTCTGATGGGGATGAAGATTTTGATGGATTTGATGAGACTGTTCCTTTAATCCATGATATAACAAATGTAAGATCTATTAATTTCAATGAATGTGTGGCTGAAGTGGTAGACTCGGCCACGGTTCCGATTCCGGAACCGGAACCGTGGCGACCGGTTCGGGGTTGGGGTTCGACCGGAACGGTTCCGGTTGGAACCGTAGGGTTCCAACAGGAACCCTCCCCAACGGTTAGTAGCCGTTGGGGGGCAAGGATCCGTTAAAAAATTTTAAAATTTTTTATAAATTAAAATATAAATTACTATTATATCCCTAATAACGGTAATAAAACGGTTATATTTAGGGCATTTTTGGTATCAAAAAAAATTATAAAACTCTATAAATATTATTCATTTTTCATTATTTCAACACACCAAATTAATCAACTCTCAACTCTCTCATTTTCTATAATTCTCTTATTCTCAATCTCAATTCAATACAATTCTCTTATAATCTTATTCTCAATCTCAATTCAATTAGTTGTTAATTTGTTATCATTCGCAAATTGCAATTACTCAATTTTCTTATTTTCTTCCTAATTTCTCAACGAAAAATGGCAAGTTCATCTGAGAATATAATGTCAAATATGCCAACCTAAGAGAGCGGCCCTAGTGTCGGTGCACAATCACGGAGAAGAGAAGTTAAGACTCGGTCATCGGATATTTTCAAAATTCATTTTCATTTGGAACGCCTAGAAGATGATACACAACGAACAATTTGCACCTATTGTGGAGTTACCTATAAATTTTCTGGTGGATACGGCAATATGATCAAACACATGGAAAAACATCATCCGGTTGAACTACGTGAGCTTTGATTCCTCTCACCCTTGGAGGATACGTAGGCAACTTAAATTTTTAAAAATTTAAGCTCAAGCTCTTCAATGTAATAATTTTATTTATTTATAAGATTAATCTCATTTATTTTAATTTAATTTTCAAATTTAAAAAAAATGTTTGGAACCGAACCGGTCAGTTCGGTTCCACTTAAGTGTGGAACTGGAAACCGACCGGTTCGGTTCGGTTCCGAACCGAAACCGAACCGCCGGCCGGGTCTATGAAGTGGGTTGTGATAGTAATGAAAATGACCATGTACATGAAAAGTTTACTAGATTGATGGAAGATGTCGAGCAATAGTTATTTCTTGGTTGTAAAAGTTTCTCAAAGTTGGAATTATTGTTCATATCCTCAATTTAAAATGCATCAATGGTTGGAGTGATAAATCTCTAACTATGTTGCTTGGCCTTTTGCGAAAAGCTTTCCTTCATGATGAAAATTTTCCAAAAAATTCCTATGAAGCAGAAAAGTACACACATGATTTAGGTTTGAATTATACTAATATTGATGTTTGTAAGAATGATTGCATTCTTTATCGAAAACAATATGCTAATCTTCAGAGTTTCCCGGTCTGTGGATGCTCAAGATGGAAAAATGGTGGTTGTGAAGTTGAAAATGATAATCTTAGTGATTGTTCAAGTAAGGGAAGAAAAATTTCACAAAATATCTTGTGGCGAAATTATATTTCACCACTAATAGTTTTAGTGACGCTGAAATAATGATCTTTAGTGGCGAAAATTTTCGTCACTAAAAGTCAATTTTGT
>SKCR01028713.1:0-109824 GCA_019454045.1 Zanthoxylum bungeanum | reverse complement strand
GACGCCCGCACTAGAAAATGACTATATACATAGTTCTCTCATGCAGTTGTCAGCACGAAAATTCCGTGCGGACATCCACACCTGAGAAAATTTATATATATATATATATAAGTCCATTTTTATTGCGGGACACATTTTGCTGGGTTGCAAAATGTTCTGATTGGTTGTGAATTTGAAAAGCTTCTATGAGTGGGCCCCATGTTTGTTGCGAATTTGTTCATTGATATTGGTTTGAAGAAAAAATGATAGCCACTCTCTTTAATTTTGATGTTAGCATATTGGGTTGTTGTCTATGAATACAGTGACCGAGGGGAAAGATTTTATGCATAGGGTAAAGTGGATATGTTTCCTTTGGAGTTGTATTTGATGAGAATAATCTTGTCATGCTGAAGTGGAAAAATTTATGCTTGGGATTGTAATTTAAGAAAAAATTGAATTCATTGGAAAATTGTGAATGTTGCTTCTGGAGTATCTTTTTTATGAGAACAGTCTTTCATGCATAGGGGAAAAGTTCATGCATGTGATTAGGAATTGATCTAAATGATGAACAGCTATGAAATGATTCATTAATAAATAATGAGATGATAACAGTCTTTCATGCTTAAGGGAAATGTTAATGCATGTGATTTGGAATTGAGCTAAATGATGAACAGCTATGAAATTGTTCATTAGTAAATAATGTGATTGTAGATAATGAATTGTAAGGTTTCAACCATGTGACCTGTTTTAGGGTGGGAAGCAGTCTTGATATGAGCACATATATGTTTAGGCTGATAATGTCTGTGTTTGTTTCGTATGAAGGTTAGTGAATTTTTTTAACATTAGCTTAAGAGTCATTGGTATCCCCAAAATTTTCACCTTTGGAAGGCCAACTGACTATTCACCCTTTCTCCCTAAATTTTGCAGGATGGGCTACGTCATTGTCTGCTGGTGAAGGAGATTGGACTTTGGACTATTCATTTTTTGACGTTATAATCGATCTTACTGATTCTGGCCATGGTAATTAATTTATATTTCACACTGCATTTAGGTGAATATGATTTGTTCTCATAAATTGACTTACTTTTTTCTGCTAGAGTATGCAAAAATAAATTCAAATTGTAGATCTTCTGGGTTAATTTTTTTCCCCTTTGATTGAATGGCAGAGCACATGCAAGATGTTGTGGGGTTGTTATTTAAATACATAGACCTCTTACAGCAGTCTGGTGCTAGCAGATGGATATTTGATGAGGTATGATGATGTATCTTGTACACATAAATTACTGGTGCATAGTATTATTGTTAATTACATGGTGCTTGCATTTGCAACCTTCTCTCTTTGTAGGTTGCTTCTGTTTAAGTGCACAATCGATACTTAATATTTTTGGGTCTAGCTGTTAACTTTCTCTTTAGAGAACATATTTCTGTTGGGCTTTAGAGGTTTGTGTATAGCAACTTGCAGTTTATGGGTTTTAAGTGCAAGAGGCAAAAAAATTGCATTGTATTTTTTGCACTCTAATTTTCTCTCTTTTATATTTTCATGCAATGAAAGGAAGGAAAATTGATTACAGTATTCCAAGACATCAATAAATATGGATTTGTATTATTGTCATGTATTTTATGTTTTTGATAAAATTTTATAATTTTTTCCATGCTGTAATTTCTCTTGAAGGAGAATGGTATATTTCCTTTTCAGTACTTTAAATGTTTTCTATTTACTGAATTTGCATCATGGAAGGTTTTGCCTATCAACATTCTGACATCATATTTATCTTATGAAGCTTTCAGCTGTTTGTGAGACGACATTTCATTATCAGGATAAATCACGCCCAATTGATTATGTAGTTAATGTTGCTTCCAATATGGAGGTAAATTTTCTCTCACATTCTGTAAAGTTATCCAGGATTTATGGTATAAAAATATTCATTTTTCTTGCATTGTTTTGAGAAGTTAAAGTAAATAGAATGTGTAAGAGAATAGCTTGAGGAAATGATTACGAGCTACAGCTACAACCATCAATTGAAGCGCAAGAAATTGCCTTTTTTATGCTTGAAAGGATGAAAAACAAGGTTATCTTACCTGCCTCATTGTTTAATTCGTTAAAGGGACTGGAAATGATTTTTCATATGTAGGCATATGTTATACAATTCTAAGAATTTAAGAGATTTCTTTTCTCATTTCCTTGCCCCAGGCAAGCACACAAAGGTCTCTTAATCTAATGTTAGATATAGTGTAAGTGGATATGGTGAATCTTCTTCTACACTCGTTTTGAAACCTTGACACCTGGACCTCTGTTTTTCAGATTCCCAACAGCTTTTTGCATGAACTTAGTTTTGTGCTACTCTTATAGACATTTTAGAAAATTGGCCTTCTTTTCTTTTTCCTACTTTGAGGATTATTTGGGCTTGTGAATCATGAAGTGGTAGCTGATTGATGTCTTCCTTTTGCAGTTGTTTGTTTTGAGTGTGAATGTTAATAATTATTGCTTGTGCTTGTTTTGTTAGAAACTGATCTCTTGAATTTATTTTTCAGATATATCCCCCACAAGATTGGCTAGTCGGTTCATCACTGCCTTCAATTTTCAGTCCAGGCTTTATTCAAATGATTTTGGATGAGCTTTCTCCAAAAACTGTTCGGTGAGTTTGTATATGCTTAGAGAGTGTTTGGATCAGTGCATATTAAGATTAACTCACACATTTCCATTATTCGACCATTGTTCATGACATCCGTTTTGGTGTGATAATACCAAACAAAGCCTTTTCCCCACTAGATGGGGTCTGCTACATGGACAATATATTGTCTAGTTTTAGTTCACTGTTTTGTTTGAGATGGTACCTTATTAAGCTAGAAGTTACCCAAACTTCATTTAAGCATTTGCCTTATCTTAGAATATGGATTTTACTATGAACTGGGATGAATTATAAATAGAATTGATGAAGAATAAGCAAAAGAATGAAGAAACAATCTCATGTAAACCTCCCAAAGTCTCACACAGAAGAATATTTGTGGAATCTGACCATCAAATGAAGAAAAAAGAAATTGCCGTCTTACAATTTACTGTCTACTAATTTTGTTAAGTTAATAATTGACCTAATTGGTTAAGCCGGTAGATGAGTGCCCAAAATAGTATCTGAACTCTGACACACCCCCTCACATGCAATAAGTGGAACAATAAACACGACCATTACTACAGACATGACAACAAACATAATTTATTAGGATTTGATTGAACACTGGTGAATTGGAACACCCCCTAGGTCAATCTAACTTTGTTACCAATACACCCCTAGGTCAATATAACTTTGTTATTTTAAGTTACCACTTGATCTAAACTTTTAAGGACCCAACAGTATTATTGAAGCTCTATTGCTCTAACAATCTTCTAATCAAATGTTTTAAACTCATAGTCTTCTTTATCTTAGATTTCTCTTAATATTTATAGAGTTACTGTAGAATTAAACAGCATGTAGCTCAGAACTCCTAGTGCAACATGTTAGTTTGCTTCTATGGTGGTTCATTATTAATTGCTTCAATATTTTTTTGGCATATCATTAGAAATATCATTGAGATCAATTATAGGAGAAACCATTCTAAACATATCCTTCATGGATATTATTAGGGGTTTAATTTGGTGCAGCCTTAATGGTGTTCTTTTTTGAAAGGACTAAGCAGCTCTAAATATAAGTCTATGACATGCTGCTATTTTTATTTATTATCATTCCCATTATACTTGCTATCAGAATAAATTCCTTTTCTTTTAAATTATTGTTTACTTGCTAGAAACTATTTGTGCATTTGAAGCCTTATCTGCTTGCTTTAGGACTGCTGTTTTATAACTAATTGGTTGCTTCCCTCATATGTCTAAAAGAGAAGGTAAAAATGTTTATAGCATTGTATTGCCTATGAGCTAGATTATCAGTGTAGGGTTTGATATTTTTCTTTCAGGATTAACTACTTACATCTTATGCTTGTTGATAGTGATGTAATGCTAGAGGACATGTTTGTCTCTCATAATTCATGTACAATTGGCTGTCTCCATCTTGAAATCAAATTCTGACCATTGTGATTGACGGATGGTAGGTTTTCTAATAAGCCCTCTGTTTATCAGAATTTTTTGGGAGTCCAAGAAATTTGAAGGGAAAACGGACATGGTTGAGCCATGGTATGGTACTGCATATTCGATTGAGAAAATTAGTGACTCCATAATTCAGGTGCGTTGTTTGATGTTTTTTTATGATATTGTTCATTATACTAGTAACAATGAAACAGTAGTGGGTGAGGTTCCAGGATATATCTCTTTGGTGCATGGAAATACTTTCCAAGAGGGAAAAAAAAATTATAGTGGATTAGAGAGTATGCTATTTATCTTGTATCACATTCAGTTGAACTTGAAGCAGCTAGATAAATTTTGGCGATTAGAGCATCTTGAAGGGAAGAAATTTATGCTTTAAAATCTTTATTTGTTTCCAGGACTGGATACTGTCTGCTCCTAAGGAAAATCTTCATCTGCCAGATCCTAATATCTTCATCCCCACTGACTTGTCTCTTAAGGATGCACTAGAGAAGGTTTGATGTTTTCTTTTCCTTTAAGGGGAAAATTTCGTGATGTTTTCTCTGTAAAGTGATTGTTCTAACTCAATTGGTATTGGTAATAGGTCAAACTTCCTGTTCTGTTGAGAAAGTCATCCTATTCAACATTGTGGTACAAGCCTGACACATTGTTCTCCATACCCAAGGCATTTGTTCAGATATATTTCAATTGCCCCCATGCTAGCAGCTCTCCGGAAGCTGAAGTTCTGACTGATATTTTTACACGGTTGTTACTAGACTACTTGAATGAATATGGTAAGATACAGGTTGAATGTTGTAGGACTGGAAATATAACTTATTATTATAAGTTTTCTTTAAAAGGTAAGGTGTGCGCAAAGCCCAAATTGATTTTAGTCCCTACCTACCGCAGGATTTGAACTCGGGTGATCAGCTAAATAAAACTGCTTGAAAACCACACGATTAATCCCCTGGGTTCAAATGACTAATGTTTTTCTTTTAACCATTGTTTTCATTTTCTGTTTTTAATAGGAAAGAGATAGACTTTATAGAATAAACAAAAGGGGAAAGGACCAGATCTCCACATACTAAAATTCCATTGAAGGACTTCCCATACATGACCTTGGATTTAGGTTTAGTTGCATGACAGAGGTCTTGGGTTAATTTTGTTAATTGGGCTTCTTTCGTTTTTAGTAAATTTTGGGACTGGTATGCTGTTTGGGCTATAGTGTTCTGTATGGTTGGTAAGTAGCTGTTTTCGTTGCCCTTGTGGACCTCTGGTTAACTTCCATATCTTCTTACCTTTCATTTTGATAAAATTCTTATGTTTCCCGTACAGAGCAAACCATATGTATGTACAATTTGCATAATTTCCTGAATTTTTCTAAAACTATTTTATTCCTTACCCATTTGATCTATTATGTTTCAGCTTTCTATGCTCAGGTTGCTGGTCTTGATTATAGGATAAACCACACTGACAGTGGTTTTCAGGTATTATATTTACTTCTTGTTAACATTTGTGGACTCTATCTAATGTTGGTTTGCATTTTTATGATTGTATTGATTCTTGTAGAAAGCAGTAATTGCCATCTCAATCTTAATGTTCTTGACCTTGCAACAGTTATTAAAAAAAAAAAAATTTCTTTAGGAGTAGAAATGTCAAGAAAATTTGTTATTACAGTGCCATGTAGTTTAAGATTTTTCACTTCTGTAGTGTGTACAAATTACTCAGATGAACAATGTCTTTATGTTTTGGTCTCATCGCCTTTAACTGTGTATGAGTGTAATAGGCTTTTTTTTTTTTTTTTTTGGGAAACGTTGGAAACCCCGCCGCCAAACCACCCAACCCGGGCTCAAGCGGAGTAGGTAAAACCCCCGGCTGCCCATGTTCTTACAAGAAATTCACCCTGGACTCGTACCCAAGCCCTGGATAGTGCTTTTTTGAGAAATACTTGGAGTAATAGTTACTTAAGCCACTAAGGGAAATAAGATTTTTGTTAAGAGAAACACAGATCAGTTGAAGCAATTTCAGAAATGTATGATTTGCTAGACACTTCTATTGAAATTTGGTGTACTAGACAGTTGTCTCCTACTGTGCTTGGCACCTGAAAACATATTGGAAAAATAAATCTATATACTGTAATGCTTTGAGGATGCTATGAGATTTATACAAAACGTTCACATTCTTGCAGCTTTGTTAACTGTTTTGCTTTCTGTGGCCTTTTAAGCAAAATAAGTACACATATATTATGCAATTTCTTTATTGTCCCGCCATTCCTGACTCGAGATAAGAATGGAGTATAGTCATAGTCTAACAGGCCGGATAATCTGGTTCGGGAACATAGGTGATGTCCGGATGGCTTTTGGTTGTGTTCTCTGGAGTTCATTTCCTTCCTGGCACTCATCCTTGCAATTTCCCCAACTTTCAAAGGGTGTCCCCGTAAGACACTCATCATCGGGCTATACATAAAAATGCAGTGTCTACAGTCGCTCCCACTTGGTAGGCTTGTGCAGTGTGTGACAGTGACATGCCTATCAAAGTCATGCATGTATTTTTTACTTACCTGGTTAGTCGGGCGTCGCATGAGCCCTCAGGCATTCCGATGCTTCGACTGGTGGTGAGATGCTTCGATCCTAGTTGTGTTACTCTGAGATGTTGGAATCTCGGGCCCTTGACGCCTCGATCGATTGTGAGATGCTTCGATCTCTACTGTGATAGTTGTTGGGTTCTTTGAGGATTCGTTCCCCATTCCCGGTTCTCCCGATTCATTCGGTTCTTCCATTATTGAGGATTCATTCCCATGTCTCTTGATTCATTCAGTTATTCATTCTCGAGGATTCATTCCCTAATTCTCCCGATTCATTCAGCAATTCGATTTCGAGGATTCATTATTTATTTCTCCCGATTCATTCAGCTCTTCGATTTCGAGGATTCATTCCCTATTTCTCTCGATTCATTCGGCTCTTGGATTTTGAGGATTCATTCCCTATTTTTCCCGATTCATTCGGCTCTTCGATTTCGAGGATTCATTCCCTATTTCTCAGAGTTTGTACCTCATTCTCGGAGTTATCTGTGACGCTTCAACCTCATTCCTGAAGTCCATACCCCATTCTCGTATTTGTTTGTGACGCTTCAACCTCATTCTTGAAGTCTGTACCCCATTCTCGAAGTTGTCTATGACGCTTCTGTAATCCATTCTCAGAGCTGTTTGCTGCCTTGTCTTCGTCTGCTGTCTTGTCCTCACTCCCAAGGTTTCACTTCATTCTCGAAGCTGTTCGTCCTCATCCTTAAGGTTTCACTTCATTCTCGAAAGCTGTCTGATGTTCGTCTCAATCATCTTTCCAATTTTCCAAACTTGTCAGTATTCCAAACCCATCCATTGACGTTCCAAGTCCATCGATGTTCCAAATCCTTCCAATTTTCCAAATCCTTCAACTCATATCATCTTCCGGGGCAGTCTTTTTTTAAAATTTTTTTGTTGTTCGAGGCATTTTTTTTAAAAAAATAAAAAACCCTTTTTCGCCTCAAGGTGTTCCAAAGTCTGCTTTTGTTGTCATTGTTCCCAAAATCCAGTGGCAGAAGTCTCCCCCAGTTACTACATTCAGGCGGGCCTCGCCCCCAGTAGCCCTTAGTATTCTCTTCTTAAGAGGGCCTCGCCCCCAATATCTCGTTCTTCTGGCTGTCGGGTGTTCTGTGCCTTGAAGGCTTCAACTCTTGACTGCAATTGAGTTGTCAGTGCTTGCTCCAACTCTTGTGGGCTCTCATAGCGTATCCCATTTCTTGGGAGCTTTTGTTTATTCAATCTCCTGCAAATGAAATGTTAGTTGTATGTATGCGTGTGTGCATGTATGCAAATGACCTCTGGTTGTATGTCCGTTCTCAGTGTTGTTAGAGGCGCACTGAGGCGCGCCTCGAGGAGGCGCACGAGGCGATCGCCGATGCGCATCTAAGTGGTCGAGGCGAGGCGACTCCAGCGAGGCGACGTGAGGCGCAGCGAGGCGCGAGGCGCGCGCATCATGGTTTTACGGTTTTTTCATCAGTTTTTTTACACTTTTTTTTTCCAAATCTGTTTCTTTCTTCATCTTTTTCTGTTTTTTCATTTTCTTTATTTACGATTCTTTCTTTTACATTTATGTTTCTTTTTTCTTTTAAAGTTCTGTTTTATTTTTCATTTTTACCTTTTTCAGTTTTGTTTCTTTCTTTTTTTTTTTTCATTTTCTTTATTTACAAATCTTTCTTTTTTCTTTTACAGTTATTTTTTTTTTTGGAACTTTTTTTAGCTCTGTTTCTTTCATCATCTTTTTTCTTTATTTTTTCCATTTTCTTTATCTACGATTCTTTCTTTTATATTTTCTTTATTAACGATTCTTTTTTCAGTTATATTTTTTCAGCAGATGTTTTTTAATGCTTGGTGTTTTTCTTTTTCTTGAACTTGAACTATGCATATTTTTAATTACCCTTGTTTTTATTATTTTCTTGAATTTGAAGTTTTGAACTGTGCATATTTTGTCAAGTATTATGAATTAGACTAGTAGAAGTAATATAAAAGTAGAGTATATATGAAAATATTATTATGTATTTATTATTATTATTATTATTATTTTATATTTACAAGTTAATGATGCATATATTACAAATTTAAAATTATTATTAATAAACGTGCGCCTCGTGTCTGTGAGGCGTGCGCCTCGCGCCTCGTTTTTCTGGCTTTGATCGCCTCGATGCGCCTCTCGCCTTTAACAACCTTGTCCGTTCTTCGGCTTGTAGGAGTGAGGAGTTGTGATGCTTTTCTGTGGAGGTATCGTAAGACTTTCTCATTTTATGCCCAGGCTATCCCTTGGTGTTCCCGAACCATCAATTTTGCTTTCCAAATCATTTTTATCATGTAATGACTCTTCGTATGTTCTCAAAAGCTTTTCTCAAAATTCCATCTCTTTCAAAGTTTGAGCATTGTCCAAATTCAAAATTCAATTCCAACAAAGGTTTCCTCTTTCAAATGCTTCTCCGTGTGTGTGTGATTCTCTTACCAAGAATTGCGTGCAACCCGGATTGGTTTATGCCGGCGTCAAGTGTTGATTAGTACTAACACTTTAAGTTCATCTTATCTTTCCTTCTGCTAAGGTAATCTAACACTTTGTTAAGGATCAACAGGATTTCTCCAAAGACATTATTTTTTGCTGGGCTTATCTTCATCCCTAGCTTCCCTAAGTCGTCAAACTGCCATTTGATGCAAAGACTATACATTTGTGATTCGAGCCTCTGGTTACTCAACAATTTCACCAACTCAAGTTGCTTTGCATACACAGTATTTGAGTTGTCATTTGACGTGAAAGTACATGTGGGGTTCACGATACTCCCGGTTACTAAACACTTCAAACATCGGAGTAGATTTTCTGGGATTCACCATTTTTCCCTCTTTTCTTTTTTCTTTTTTTTCCTTTTTTCACATTTTTTTCCTTTTTTCATTTGTGTCATCTCCTTAGCCTAGTGTCATGTCAGTCTTAACTTTGGAAAATGGTCAAATGAATGGTGAGTGCTATGATTATTTCTACAAGTTTTGCCATCATAAATTCTTTCTAAGTATGCATTGCAATTCTAAGTGCAAGTTTTAGTGCGCATTTGTGGATAGCATTCTGCTAGTGATTCCAAAGTTTAACATTGCTTTAAGGATTTAGACACACTCATTTTTCAACAGACGGGATATTCTTGGGAAAGACTAAATTTTATTATCATCGAACAATTTGAAAGTCATAACAAGAAAAAGGAAAATGCAACAATCATGTTTAGGGGTGGTGTCCCTCAGGATCAGGTATCTTGAATCTCATGTTTGAGGCAGGGGCAGCTATCAGTGTCATGTCCCTGCTGCTGGTGGAAGTAGCAGTATTGGTTCAGGTTGAGGTAGCGGGGTGCTGGGTCGGGTAGTGGTTTGGGTTCTAGGGGTGCCAACAGACCTTGCCTCTTCAATTTCTCGAACACTTTTGACAGAGGTCTTTCAAGGTTTGAAAATCTCCAATTCTTGATAGCAGTTATTTCAGAGTGGCTGGGCTTTACTCTAGAAGGTCCTTCAACCGCCTTCCTATTCTGGCTGTAATATTTTATGTTTTCCACCTTCCTCCTCTATATCCATGAATATCTCTTTCAACTGTCTAAAATCTGAGATCATGAAGGTCATCCTCCTCAGTTTGTTGTAGATGGAGGGCTTAGTACCCTTGATAATCATTTTGATCCGGTCTTTCTCCGTGGGTCTTGTTTTTATTCTCAAAAGTTGGCTTCTCCAGCAGTCGACATATTCTTTGAAGTTTTCCTCCGGCTTCTGTTTAGTGTTCTCTAAGTCACGGAATGTCAAATCAATCTCCATATCAGTGACAGACTAGTTTAGGAAGGCTTCAGCCGATGCCCTCCAATCATCCTTCACCATTTTTTCTCCATGCTGTGGTACCATACTACTGGTACTCCTTCCAATGACATCCCAAATATTTTCTGCACTTGACGTTGGGATAGTCCAGTTGTGCTCATCAAAGATACATATTGTCGGAGATGCACTTTTGGGTCTCTGTTTCCATTGAACTTTGCCATTTCTGGCATTTTGAACTTATAAGGGAGTTCTTCAAAGATCAGTGTACCATAATCAAGGAGGTCTCCATGCTTGCCCTTCATTTTCTGGGCTATCGTCTCCATTTGCTCCCTAAGTTTCCGGAGCTCGGCCTCGGTCTGAGATTTGGTCATTCTGCCTGCAGCGTATTTTGTCAGGTCCTCATCATCATCTAAAATAGGGATCCCCTCAACCGTTCTGTTTGTAGGCCCCTCACGCCTTCTTTCACTGGTTTCAGCTCCCACGGCCTGAACTGGCAGTAGCATCGGTTAAAGCCTGCAACTGTTCGGCCATCTTAGTTACAGTTGTCTCCAATTAGTCTACACGTGAACTGTCACTGCTTGCCATTTCAGTGCTTTTCTTGTGCTTCTTGACTAATCTGCGTGGTTCTCTAACCCAATGTGGCACTATGATGGCTGCTTCACAAAGTGCTAGCATGATACATGTATTCATGCAATGCATGAGATGCATGAAATGCATGGTGTGCTCAAACATCAGCATATACCCTTCCATCCTTATTCCTCCCACACACGGAGTAAGCCTTATATCTGCCCTAGGTATGGCTTAGCTCATACACCAACGGGGGTACATAAGTTTGTTCTTTCCTATGCTAAAGGTAATCCTTGGCTACTTTGGTTTTGTTCCATCGTTAAAGGCAAAGGCCACCCATTTACAAAAATGACTAAGCCTAATATGGGGATCGTGCCATTGTCTGAAAATGACAGATTGGACCCTTAGTAATTTCGGTTATTTTGGGTTGGACTTAGAAATATTTAAGAACATCCAAATGGGCAAAACAAGTCGTACCCTTTCTGGATGAAAGCCAGTGTGAGTATCAGACTCATGTTTTGGCACTTGCGGATCCTAACTAAACACTTTTAGGCCTAACAAGGTTTGCATACAAGGTAGCTCGTTATCATTTCAAAGCATTTGGCCCAATTATCATGAAAATGCAAACTTGTCCCAGTTGAAAAGACTCAACAAGTTTTACATCCCATGGAAAAAGGTTCAAGCTACTTTAAATGATTGGGGGCCCAAACACAAGCATAAGAGAAGCTTCTATAGGATAACACCTATGGCTTTGATGTGGGCTTAAAAAGGTAAGGTTTAGGCTCTTATCGGTGAAGGGTTGCACACAACTAGGTCTCCCCACTTAAGGGTCCAATCGACCAAGTGAATGCACCTTTTTTATACCTAAGGATATAAAAGATTGCCCACAGCTAGGTCTCCCCACTCAAGGGTCCAATCGACCAAGTGAACGCACCTTAATACCCAAGGGTATGTGCCAATACGTGATGATTATCATCACATACCAATTCACCGCCTTGAGTGAGCGATTTCTCAATATGCAACAATCTAAAGTAACACACAAAGCGCAAACATGAAAAGCGGTAAATAAATGAATAAAGTTTATATGCGGAAATAAAACATTAAAATAATTAAACAAGCTGAAACGGGCTAAAGCACGTATTAGGTGGGCCTGGCCTTGGAGAGGCCTGGCCAGACATGACCTAAAGTCGGCCGGATATAGCATTCAACCTTCATGTCCAGCCTGACTTACTGGTAGTCTGGCCGGATGTATTGTGTAGTCCACAAACGCAGAAACATTCATACACAATAACTGATATAATAAACATGCATTTTGGATGTATTCATAACGAAATAGCCATCTCCCAGTGGTACGTGGAGTTGTATCCCGAGTGCGAACCATATTACCATCCATTCGGAATCGGTTATGGAACTTACGCCCAGGTTTCGATCCTATATACTGTGAGGTCATACAGTTGGATATCATACATGTCCGGCCGAACATATAATAAGTCTGGTCGGACATAGTTCATAGATCACACATTAAGTAGGGCACAACATGCATATTATTTTGAGCAGTAAAGTAAACACATGCATGTCAGAGATTAAAACTGTAAAATAAACAACTAAATGGCTATTAACATATAAAATAACTAAGCATGCAAAAAGCTACAGAAAACAGCAAGAGCGGCCCGATATAACTATTGCGGCCGGACGTAGTGTACGTCCGGTCGGAGATACTGTGTTAAAAAAATAGAATCTTAGATACGCGGAAATATTATGGTGGCTCGGAAAAAGGTGCCCTCAGGTCGTACCTTTATGTGTATGATGGCTCGGAAAACGCCTCTAAGTCTGGGTTATTGCTGGATTTGTATCAAAAGGAAGAAAGCTCCAAGGATTAGGGGTATTTGCTCACTTTCTCTCTCAAAGATTTCAAAACCTTACTATTTCAGAATTTTGGCAGGGGTTTGATGATGATCTTTGAGGGGGAACCCCCTTTTTATAGTGCGATGGGGGATTTGAAAATGGAAGGGGGGAGCAGAATCTCTTCCATCTCTCCCCTCTGTCTGAAACGGTTGTCAATCTGTTGTCAGTTATAGCTCGATAAATATCCGGTCGGAGGTAATCAAGCCTGTGAATTTAGCCTTCACAATTAACACGTGTGTTGACCATTTTAATGCATGTCCACCCGGCTATTAAATTTGAATTATATGTCCGGGCGAAATTAGGGTTTTCAAGATATATTTGGCCGGATGTTCTGGTTAGAGGGAAAGTAGACCGGGCATAGGTGATGTTCGTCTGGCTTTTTGTTGTGTTCTCTGGAGTTCCTTTCCTTCCTGGCACTTATCCTTGCAATTTCTCCACTTTTCAGGGGGTGTCCCCGTAAGAGACTCATCATCGGGCTATGCATAAAAATGCAGTGTCTACAATAATGTTACTCCATTATGACTTGGAGGTCATAAGTTCAAGTCGCGGAAACAATTTCTTTGCAAAATAAGGTTGCATACATTGAATCCTCCCCCCGAGCTCATAGTGTAAGAAACCTCATGCCTGGGCAATCCTTCTGCTTATTTGGTGTCATTTATTCATGAGGATTTATTGACTCCTCTTCTTTCTGCATAAGAAATGTTTGAGGCCATACTAAGATGTTGTACTCAAGCGTATTTGTGAAGTTTTCTTTAATTATATATGTCATTTTTCTATGAATTATTATTGTTCCGGGAACTTAATATAAATGAATATAGGGTGGGGCTTTTTCAACTTAACATTTTTACTTGTAATTTTGACACAAGTTCTCATCCATTGGTCTCATGCAATCTAATGGTAAATTTTCAAAGTTAAAAATTAGCATTTAATGTTGTTAACTCATTTGACAGCTCTACTGCTGAATTTGTTGCAATCAATGAATGAAAATTTCTTTAAGAAAATTGTCAAATATCCCCACCCATGAATATGTTAGTAATTAAAGAAGCTCTTTGATAGCTGGATTTAGGCTGTGTCATTCCATTGCACTTTGCTTTTTCTTTTTCCTGTGTTATTTCATATACTGATTTCCAATCTAGTGTACTGGCTTCATAGTTTTGTTCTGCATAAGATGAACTAGGGAATAATCATAACTCAAATCTCTCTCACCCACTGGTTTCTGCTTCTACAGGTTATAGTGGTTGGTTATAATCACAAATTGAGGATCTTGCTGGAAACTGTTGTTCAAAAAATTGCAGAATTCAAAGTGAAACCTGACAGATTTTCTGTGATTAAGGTAATGATTTAGGCTTAAAATATTTCACATGAGCTTTAGTTTCTTTTAACATGTTGCATCTAACTGAATCAAAGTATTATTTGACTATAATTGGGAACTTGCAATGATTTTGTTTGGCTGTGCTGTTCCAAAGTCTGCATAACTTTTGTTATTGTTAGAATCCCTAAGTTATTGTTAAAATCATAATCATAATCATCTAAAGATATGATTATGATTCTACATATCTCTAAGATATTATTACATACTCATTGAAATATGATTATGTAATCATAATGATTATTAGAATATTTAATTTATATATGTAACTTGATATAATATTTATATAAAGTCATATCTCTTGTAATTCTAAGTATTCAGAAATATAGAATTGTCTTATTTCTTTACATGTTATCAAAGTCGATTTATCTCTGGGTTCTGTGATTTTGTGTTTAGCTTCTCCCCTTTATAGTCATTCTTCAAGCCGGCGTGTGGGGAACACGCACAACTATATGCGTGTGAGTCTCACACGCCGTATCCTCTTTGACAGTCTTGACAACACCGATGACGATGAAATACTCAGATCTTATCGATCATTCGTTTCTTGTCCGTATCAAGTTCCATATTTGACTCTTTTGGGGGTTTTCTGACATGGGGTGATTTGGCAAGTTTTCTTTAGATGTTTGACTTTTGAGTTGTTTTGGAATAGTTTAATCTTTTCTCATTGTGCATTTTCCATCGATATTAAACCATTCAAACCTCCGCATCTGTTCCCGTTATGTATTCTCTAACGGCTTTAAAACATCTAAGTCACCACATATGTTCCTACCGTGCATTCTCGAGCGGTGTTAAAACACTCTAGTCTCTTTATTGTTCTTGTGTCGGCTTCATTTGTAATAAGTTTGGTGCATATGATACATATGCTCCAGCTTGAGGGGGAGTGAGAGTGTTAGAATCACTAAGATATTGTTAGAATCATAATCATAATCCTCCAAATATATGATTGTGATTCTACATATTTCTAAGACATGGTTGGTAATCCTAATGATTATTAATATATTTAGTTTTTATATTTAACTTGATGTAATGCCTTTGTCATATATAAAGACATATCTCTTGTAATTCTAAGTATCCAGAAATATAGAATTGTCTTATTTCTTTATAGTTATATTGAGCTCTTTAAATAGTGACATGGCTTTCCAGCGTGAAGGTTTTAGGGGTGTGCGTATGGGTGTGTGCATGCATTATCTTTTGCATGAAGGTTTTAGGGGTGTGCGTATGGGTGTGTGCATGCATTATCTTTTTCTTTCATCTTACTCCTTGATTCAATTTATGTGGATGCACTGCATAAACAAACCCCCTTGAAGTGTATCTTCATTGTGGTATGGGGCGATTCTAAAATATTAAGAAAAGGAGGTATTATTTTTATACATCCTACTGCTGTTTTTATTTTTCTATTTAAAAAGATGTATAAATTAATTTTTAAAGCTTATAATCTGGAATGTCTGTTATTAACCCAAGCTGTTAATGTGTGAATAAAGTTTTTTATTCCCCCCTTTTTTTTCCCTATTTACAGGAAATAGTGACAAAAGAATATCAAAATTATAAATTTCAACAACCATATCAGCAGGCTATGTACTACTGCTCACTAATACTTCAGGATCAAACATGGCCTTGGATGGAAAATCTTGAAGTTCTTCCTCGTCTTGAAGCTGAAGATCTTGCTAAATTTGTACCCAGGATGCTCTCCAGGGCCTTGTTAGAATGTTACATAGCAGGTTCTTATATTTCAGTTATTTTATCACGTTGTTTTGGATTCAGTTATTCTTTTTTTGTTTCCATTTATCATCTCATTACTTCCTTTTGTTTTCAGGAAACATCGAATCTAATGAAGCAGGGTCGGTGATAGAGTACATTGAAGGTGTTTTCTTCAAGGGCTCAAACCCAATATGCCAACCTTTGTTCCCATCCCAGCATTCGACTAATAGAGTTGTTAAACTTGGAAGGGGCAAGAGTTATGTGTACTCCAAGCAAGGCCTGAATCCTAGTGATGAAAATTCTTGCCTAGTTCATTATATTCAGGTACATATATTTCTTTGAAAAACAAAGAAATTTAATGATTTCATTAATTGCTTTTGCTGCTGGTATTCTGGTACACTTGTTAATAATTCCATTGCAGCATCCAACTCCTTTGTTAAAGTAAGCAGCTTGTATTCTACCCGCATTTCTTCTCCCTCCTGACTCTTGAAAAGCTTTGAAGGCCTAGGTGCTAGGCGCTCCCCCACTGCCCGACTAGCGCCTAGCGTATTTAGAACAATGGGTATCTTGGGAAGAGGATAAAATCTTTTTAGTGGTCGTACTAATAAATATTTCATGAAAAGGAAATGAAGTGCTGATATTTGGTCTCACATATATTTGTACTTGTTGTTTAGGACGCCATTGCTCTTTTTCTGCTCAATTGTGTTCCTTAGTGCCCCTGCCTTGTCTAAAATTTTCACAAAATAAATGAGTTTTCTAACTGGATCAATAATTTTTTCAAGACCTAGTTTCTTGAGTAACACTGTTTGCCTCTTTACTGTCCATAATTATGTTATTCAGCTTAGGCCCTTAAATACTGAACAAACTGCGATAAGTAATAAATATTAGGGGTGACAAAACGAATCAACGAATCGAATCAAAATGTGATGGATTCGTATTCGATTCGTTTATTAAATGAATCCTAATATCAGGATTCGTATTCGATTTATTTATTAAACGAATCGAATACGAATATTCATTTAGTCATGATATTATTTAATAACATAATTTTATGGAGGTTAGAATGTTTTGTTGCTTTGGTTTTATGTAGATTTTATGGATTCTGAAATATAGGTTAATGGTACAAATGCGACAGGATAATAAATGTACGAGTCCAACCAGTGTTTAGAAAAGCGCTGAGAAGCGCCGCCTCGCGGCAACGGTGAGTTGAGGCGGCCGCTTCCTTGACGTGAGGCGGCCTGAGGCAGCCGCCTCACTCGCATGGTTTTTTTTTTTTTTTAATTTTTTTACTTTGAGACGACGACGTTTTGGGGCTCGAAAACATCGTTTCGATTTCAATATAAACAAAAAAAAAAATCAACACATTTTGCCCTAGACCAGTCTCTCTTTCGTCGCTTTTTCTCTGTAATCTTGTCGCCTCTCTTCTCTCGTTCCCTGCAATCTCGTCGCCTCTCTCGTTCTCTGCAATCTCGGCCGCCTCAGGTATTAGGGTTTTCTGGTTTAAGCACTTTGAGGAGCAATGTTTGTTGGTTTCTTACGGGTATTAGGGTTTTTGCTTGTATTGATCTCGTTCTCTTAAATTTTCTGGTTTCTTGCGGGTATTAGGGTTTTTGTTTTAAGCACTTTGAGGAGCAATGTTTGCAAGTATCAAGAGTTTTGCAAATTACTGATATCATGCTTTAGTTTGTTTACTACTGATATTTGCTGCTTTAAAAAGTTATTATTTTTTATTTTAAGTGAAGGAGGTTCTTTGGAGGATGACCCATCTGATGATGAGAGAGATTTTGACCTAAGCTTCATGCCGCTAGACACAAATGATAGCTTATTTAGGGATTAGTTATCAATAGTATTTTTGAACATACTATGAATTATGAAGAAATGAATGTATTTTGGATTTAACATGTTTTTATTATTCTGATATTATGTTTTTAATTATTTTTTCGATTTTCGTATCGAGGCGCCCGCCTCGCCGCCTCAAGGAGGTCCGCCTCGAGGCGCCGCCACGTATTTTCAAACATTGAGTCCAACAAAATCATATACTTGTTTCCTGAACTCTTTTACTTGTCGGACGAATAATGAAAGATGACACGTTCTTAGACATGACTGGTGGAAGTTTGATATTATTTGATTTGATTGGACAAATTGTTTCTGTTGTTCTGTTGTGATTCTGACATCAATATGTTGAGTTGTTCAGGTTCATCGAGATGATTTCCTTATGAATGTGAAACTTCAGCTTTTTGCTCTTACTGCAAAACAACCAGCTTTCCACCAGCTTAGGTCTGTTGAGCAGCTTGGGTACATTACTGCACTCCTGCAGAGGTACATTATACATAGCTTGTGGTCCCTTGTTTCATCTGGCTTAGATATTTTCTATTTTATTTACAGTTAACTATCTCCTTGATGTAGGAATGATTCTGGTATCCGTGGAGTGCAGTTCATCATTCAATCCTCAGTAAAGGTATATAGCATAGTTTTTTTCTTTGAATATGCATTGACGGCATTATTGTCTCTTTGCCTCAAGAGCTGTGTCAATGTAACAGGGTCCAAAGCATATTGATCTCAGAGTTGAATCATTCCTTCAGATGTTTGAAAGTAAACTTTATGAAATGACCAGTGACCAATTCAAGGTGCGACATAAATTTCTATTCTACATGAGTTATTCTTCTCCATGTTTTCACTGATAAGATTGTTTCTCTAAATGCAATGAAAGGTTGGAAGTTTCTTATATCATCTAAGATGACGTTGCAGTGTTGAAGTTAAATCTTTTACCTATAGAAATGTCAAAACAACCATTTGGATAACATGTTTAAAATAGAGAAATTACTTCTCCGCTTTTAATTTTATATTAAAGCATAAAAGAATTTGATAAAGTAGATGTATAGTTGTAGATATTCCAAGGTTTTAATAGTTTCTATTAATTTTAGATAATATCAATGTTCGAAAATGCTTTAGGCACTAGTCGAGCGGTGACCTAGCGCCTAGGAAGCTTAGGCGGGGCCTAGAAAATTAATCAAAAATTAGGGTTAAGGTTTGGTGTAATTTGGACAAATTAATCATAGGGAAATGTTGTTTGAGTGATGGATAAGATTTATAATAGGTCAACTTGATGAAAAACTCAGTGTTCTAAAACGCGCTAGGCGCTAGTCGGGCGGCGACCCAGCACCTAGGGTGCCTAGGCGGGGCCTTGGCAATTAGTCGGCAAACAGTTAAAAATCTAATATTTTCCAACATCATAATTCATAAATAATACAAATCATATAAATTCAATCAAAATGTAATAAAATATAAAACCATTAATCAAACTCAATCAACCATATAATGATATAAAACATCATTTAACTAAGTTCATGTTCATCATCCTTTAACAAAGTTAAATATAACTAAATATATAATTCTTTTTCATCCACTTCAAACTCATCATCCTTAGGTTCTTCATCAGAATCAAAATCTTCTTCATCAAGTTCTTTGTATTCAGCATTTCTAGCGTTTTTTCGAGGTTGTAACATTTCATCTGCCCCAGATGCTTCTCCAACCATCCTCCAAGTAAGCCCCGAACCGGGCTCTACTTCTTCATCATCATCAGAGTCACCACCCTCAACAATCCATCCTTGTGCATTAGTAGCATCTTTTACTTGTAATATATTCATTTCAAATCCTTCTCCCTTTTGTGCTTGTTCTTCAACTTGGCATTAAAGGAAACAAGGACAAAATTGTTTAATCGATTCACATATAGTCTATTCTTTTTCTTCGTGTGAATCTATATAAATAATTTAAATAAATCAATGAATATTAATAATTACAAAATAAAATAATCAAATATTTAGCTAATGTTAAATATACCCCTCAAAAGTGCTCCAATTTCGTTCGCACACGGATGAACTAGTGGTTAATGAAAGTATCATTTTTGCCATTTTTAGCAAGTTAGGTGTATGATGTCCATATGTACGCCACCATGAAACTACAAATTCACATAAATAGTTTGAATGAAATATAATAAATCTTACCAATTTTGTAAAATAATTCAAATGAATACTATGTTTTTTACCTAGATTAAAAACATCAATCGATACCCGACATGCTTTTGCCGCCACTTCTCTACCAAAAGCTTCATCTTTTGTCTTATACGAAGCCAACTCCTCATTTATCACCTTACTTTGCATGTCAATGTCATTGGGGAAGAAAGTCTCCACAACCGTAAATACCTCATCCATTACATTCACATCGTACTCAATACTTGTATCCTTATAGTAGTATTAAGGATTTAATAGATAAGCAACACAATGCAATGGATGAGCAACACAATGCAATGGAGTATCAAGCCGCCCTTCAATTTTACTATCAATAATCTCCAAGATTGGCCGATAATTACTCAATATTGTTCAATGCATCTTTTATCTCTTCTTTTGCATTCTTTAGCTCTCCATAAACAAACCCCATGGATGACTTTCTATCCTCATCAACTAATCGAAGCACCCTCACCAAAGGTGCAAACACCTTCAAACATTGGGTCACCCCATGCCAAAAAGAGACACTCATCACCGTGGCAAATGCAGCTTTCCCTTTAGCTTGCTTCGACCATATGCACTCATCCCATTCCGTGCTAGCAAACATGGTTCGCAAAATTTCTTTTTTCTCGATCAAACTTTGTAAGGTTAAGAAAGCTGAGGCAAACCTAGTTACTCCCGGTCTGACTATGTCCCTCTGTTTTGTAAACGATCTCATCATGGACAAAGTTTTGTGATGGGCATACACGAAAATGGTGAAAGCCTTGGCACTATCAATGGTTTTTTGTACCTCGGTAATTTCCCAATACTTTCAAGCATGAGGTTTATGGTGTGAGTAGCACATGAACTCCAAAAAATATTTGGCATCTTCGCCTTTAACAACTTTGTCGCGGCCATATTGTTCGAGGCATTGTCTGTTACAACTTGAACCACATTTTCCGCCTCCACTTGTTCAATGCCCGTCATAACATACTCATAAATGTGCTCAGCAGTATGCGCCACATCGGAACTTTCCTTGGAAGAAAGGAAAGTGGTACCTATTGTGCAATTAACACACAAATTCATAATACTTCTCATTTTCCTATCACTCTAAGCATCTGTCATGATAGAACACCCGTTCTCCATCCACTCCTTCTCATGTTGTTGTAGGAAATCTTTAACACTTTCAACTTCCTCTTTCAATAATGGCTCCCTCAATTCATATTGGCTAGGACCTCTGAAACCCGGTCCAAATTGACCAACTGCTTCCATCATCGCTATCCAGCTATCATTGTCAATGGCATTGAACATAATACCAAATTCATAAACCCACTTAGCAACAAATCGCTTCTCATTATGTGTCTTCTCTTTAAATAGTGCTTCATTAATATTTTGTTGCCGCATTGTTTTACCATCACCAGTTGAAGAATCAGGAGGGGTTGCCACTGTCCACCTATCTAAAGGGTCGCGATGTCGAGGGGGTCTTGAATATAACTCTTCTTCTATTTCACGAATTTCATCTTCTTCTTCATCGCCCCCAATATTAACTCATTGCCTTATCTCACTAACATGCTGGTCTTTTCTTTTCTTTTTATTCCTTGCCTCCAAAATGGCTTGTCTACACTTCTCTTGATCTTCTTTACTGGACTTTGGACACTTTGCAATATTCTCCGATATATGCCCAATATGTTTTTTCATTCTATAAACTCCTCTGGAAAATTTTTTTGAACACAACTTGCATTTCACTTTATCCAAGTTATTCAGATCCACTAAAGCCCCATACTCTCATCCAACATCATTTGAATTCCGTTTAAGAACGGGACTACACTCCGAATTAGAAGCCGCGGAAGAAGAAGCCATTAACCCTACTAAGAATGAATCACAATTTTGATTAGTAAAAAGTCATTATAATTATATTTAAGTATAACATGCTCTGAAATCCTAGTGGGAAAATGCACGGCCATATCCTCAAAACATCATAAAGAACTAATAATAGCAAGGATGCAAAACCCAAAATTCCAACTCTTCAAAATCTTAAAACAATTTAAGTATAAAATGACAATGCAAAACAACACAAGCCACCTGCCCACCCAATAAAAAAGAATGAAATCACATGGTGATATCCTCAAATGCCCATTAACTTAAACAAAATATACAATGTAATGGAATAACCTCCACAATTCAAATTACAATGTAATGGAACATATGGCCATTAACTTGAACATCACAAAATATGATTGTAATCCTAACTATCGCACATCCAAATGCTACGGCATCATCACATCATTAATCATGCAAACTAAATTAATATGCCCAATTAATAATTAGTTTATAACTATTAGTTATTAATTAATATGCCCAATTAACAATTAATTATCAATTTATCATCATAAACCCTAAAATTTATTTGCTTTGTCTTTAATTAAATTTATAATTTAATATTTTAATTAACAACTTTAAGTAACTAACTAATAATCTAATATCAATATGTAAATAATTTTTAACTATTAACAAAAAATAAAATCAAAATCAAAATAGAGGCCAAATGAATTTTAGGACAAAAGGAAAAAATGAAGACTTACTAAATCAAAGCAGAAACCCAGAAATGAAAGTCGAAGTACGGAAGTAGCAGAAACGAAGCGGAAGAAACAACAGTCACGAAGAAGAAACGAAGAAGAGACGAAATGAAGAAAAGAAGTCGAAGTGGAGATTGAAGAGAAGACAACAGGAAGAAGAAAAGCGTGAATTTTTTTTTTTATAATTGACCCCCAAAACGACGACGTTTTGAGGATGCCTGTGGGAAAAAAAATTAGTAGGCGCCGAGACTCGGCGCCTAAGCGGCCGATTTTCCGGTGTACTCGGCGCCTAGGCGCCGATTTAACGTCGACTCCCACTTCGCGCGACTACCTCCACCGATTCGGTCGTAATCGCCGCGGCTGGGCCTAGGCGGCGCGTTTTGGAACACTGGAAAAACTAACAAAAATTGAGGATTAGAGATTTTTGAAAATTGAAATTAGGTTTTATATTTTAAATTGGAGTTTTTTTTTTTTTTAAATTGATGAGATAAAGAGTTGATTTGTTAAAATTGAGGCTAGGACCAGGGTTAGGGTGTAAAATCTGTCCGGATTAGGGCATCAATTTCAAATTTTGTGTTGGTCAACGATCGTTGACTAACGCTTTTCACGGCGAAATTTCATCAGAATAGGCCGAAAATGTCGCTCATTCTGACGAACGTCTGGCCCCAATGATTTGGGGAGCGGGGAATGGCATTATTCCATCTTTGTGGCTTCCTTTTGTCATATCGTAAGACTTAGAATGTGCATGGAAATACATTGAATACTAAGAAAGTGATTGGTGACATTAAAAGAGATCATGATACTCTCTTATCAATTTTTCAATAATCGCATCTATCATCCCAGTCAAATTCATGCTGAATGTTTTTATTTTTAGCCTTATATTTTGGCTAAAAAATTCTTTAAATTTTTCACACTTATTTAGTGATCTGATGGTGTTGACAAAAAACTTTGGACGGGCAGACTTTCTGACAGCAGAGAAACTCAACCACAAGTTTATTTTGAGTGAAAGCATCATTTCTTGATGATCCCCAGTAGATAGTGTCTTTTAAATGCATTTTTTCCGATACAATCAGCTTGGACCCTTAATGGTGAAATGACATTTTTTATGTAGAGCAATGTAAATGCATTGATTGATATGAAGCTTGAGAAACACAAGAATTTAAAGGAAGAATCTCGATTTTACTTGCAAGAGATTTCTGATGGGACCCTCAAGTTTGATCGGAAAGAAGCTGAGGTATGCATATTACTATCAAATTTTTTTTTATTTTTTTTGCACATAAGTCAGGTTAAGTCTTTTGTAAACCTCCTTATTGAGCAAATGTTTCTAGGGAACTCGAGCAAATTAAAATTATCTTCTTTACATGTAGTTGGGTACGCCTTATAATACAAGATAGATAGATAGATAGATAATTTATACATTTACAGGTTGCGGCACTGAGGCAGCTGACTCAACAAGAATTGATAGACTTTTTTAACGAGTATATTAAAGTCGGTGCCCCTCGGAAGAAGACACTAAGTGTTCGAGTGTATGGAAGCGTGCATGCGTCGGAGTTCACTGAAGATAATAGTGAATCAGCTCAACCTCCGACCATTCACGTAGATGATATTTTCAGTTTCAGGAGATCACAACCTCTATATGGTTCCTTCAAGGGTGGTTTTATTCAAATGAAGTTGTAAAGAAATCTGGAAACTACGGGAAAAGAGCTGCAGATTTCGATCCAGTGATTTCCAGTAACATCAAATGAAGGTTTCTACACAATCAATTCGGTTTGTAATGAAATTGTGCCCAGACGTGTTTCTATTGTTTTCCATTCTCTAGTCTCTTTTAAGTACTAGTGGAGTTACTGTTTACTGAGTTGCAAAATTCATTTCCAAGATATATACATCATGGTTGTTAAAATCGTGTTTTAAAACATAAAAACGTGCGATTTTATGATTTATGGGGTAAAAACATAAAAACGGTTTCACTCGCGATTTTGGGATGGTGAAATCGTGAAATCATCCGATTTCACGATTTCTTGCAAATCAACCACCATTCTTTAAAATTTAAACAAATCCCGGATGCCAAAACCCGCAAAAAAAAAAAAAAAAAAAAAAAGAAAAGAAAAAAAGAGAAGGCTTGAGACCTTGTTACTGCGCTGGTTCGAGCCAAGAGCCGAGAAGCTTGTCGGATCATTTTGGGTCTCAGCGTGTGATTTGATTGATTATGGGTGAGTGAAAATGAGTTATATAATAGTCTTTCATTAATAATATATATGAGATATTGTCGTTCATCTATTAAAAATAAATTCAATAAGAAAATATTTATATCCAAAAAATAATTATGAAAAATGAAATTCTCATATTATTGTATTGGTGTATTTATTGGGGCATTTATCATTTCAAACATAATTTAACTTGTTTGTTTTGCTTGAAACTTTGAGACTTATTTTTTGTTAACTTATTTACAACTTGTAGACTTATTTGTTGATCTTTGGCCCTTGAAACTTTTATGTATGATCTTATTTCATGTTTTAAGTGTGATGAAATTAAGTAGTTTGGTAAAATCTTACGATTTTACAATTCGATTTTTCGGACCTTCCAACAATTTTAAGTAAAAAAAAATGATTTTAACAACTTTAGATATACATACATAAGGCTTCATTTGAGATTTGTTGGCTGAAAGCTCAAGTTTGGAAATTGGAAGCAAAGCAATCAAAATTTTTGAATATATATATATATATATTTTGGTGGTGTGAATTATTATTGGTTGCTTGATCTCACGTTGCATCCTGACTTTAGACCCCAGAAACATTGAAAATAATTTATTTTTTTCAAGTACTACCAACCAATTGCTTGAGTGTGGTTCAATCCGAAAATTTAATAAATATATTTTATTAAATAACGAAAAAATTATTTGTTAATAAGATATATTTTGATTTATCTTCTCTAAAATAAATAATTTCTATCATTTTTGTAAAATATAAATTTATCTTCCATTAAATCAATGTTCTGACTACTCAGAACAAATCAAAGAGTGTCATTTAATTAAGACATTTCAAATAATCCATGATGTTCTAATAGTGAAGAATCATTATTGCATTTTGTACTATTACTATTAAAATAAGAGGTACTTAATGAATAATTATATTTATATAAAATCTCGCTTCAATTAGAAATTAATTTTTCAAACCCGTCTCATTTGTCAATCCCAAAAATTGCTCACCTTTTTAAAAAAATTATAGAAATCATTTAGTCTTCCAATCCAATTTGAATGAGATATGAAAACGAAAATGACATTAGCCAAGTATTGAGACAAAGTCCATTGTATTGACAGCACTCCTAAGAAATTAAAATCGCGTACAAGTTGTTGGACACGAAAAAGAAAAAAAAGGTTGAATATTTTGTTAGGTAATGAAATCAAAGCATATCACATTCAACAAAATTGAATTTGTTAAAAGAGAAATGATAAATATACCTAAAGAAATCCCGATAATTATTATATCTCTTTCATTATAATTACAATGATCACTGTAGCTGCAATAAGAAAAGTGTACAAATTTTCTGAATTTCTTTATGAACGTTGATATTGAGAGTGAGTGAGGCGCAATTAAAGGAAAAAACAAATTACAGATGGCTAATACGCGTTTGAACTTTTGACAACAAATTAATTAATTTTTTTGTTTATAATAATTTAATAGCAAAAAAAAAAAAAAAAAAAAAACTCCAAGAGTGTAATAAGCAATCGGATCGGGTCAAAATTGATTGAGAAATACATTCAGAGGAGAGAATAAAAGATGAGGTGTTCGGTGGTCCTATCAAACCCATTAGTAGTCGTCGCGGCCTTGAAAGAGGTAATAATACTCGTATCGGTAGGGTGAAGAACGTCGCCGTATTGATGGTGAGAAGGTGGATGGTAATACAAACGGGCCGTTTGGGGGCAGTGAGAGTGAAATCTTGCTACGATTCTGACACCAGCATCCATCATCTCCATGTACTTCCCCCCCATCATTCAACAACCGAAAAGAAGAGCAGCAGCAGATCACCCCAAAATATTACAAATTCTTCTTCTTTTTTTATTTATTTATCATTCAGGATGTGTTGTGTTGTGTTTGTGTATATATATAGCCACAACTTTTTGACTTTCCTCTCTCTTTCTTTCCCTCTTTCCTTCTTATTTCTATTATTATTATTATTATTATTATTATTATTATTGTGGAAAGAACCATTTGTGGGATCCACCTGCTGTGAGAGGATAACATATACACCTGAAATATGATATATTACCTCCCTCTTAAGGCTCAATAGAATAATGGGTCTCCTTTATAACTTACATATTCATAATTATGTAATAATTTTTCTAGTTTTAACAAGTAGGTCCCTAACTCAGTAACTCTTATGAATGCTATTGGATGATGGAATGTCAATTTTCGTACTTGATTCGTTTAACTAATAGGTATAGAAGTATCAATTTATGTTAGGATTCGTTTATTCGTTCGATTCGATTCGTTTTAAAACGAATATGAATTTGAAAAAATCAGTTCGTTTAATAAATTAGTCGATTCGATAATATACTCTTATACGTTCCTAATATACCGAGCCTCGAAGATTAATCCCCACTGAAATTCTTACCATCTCTACTAAAATTACACTTGAATTATACCACATACTAAATTTGATTTTATCTTACTGATCAATCAATTTACGTATCTTATGTAAAATCCCTTGTCCAAAAAATCTTATGTAAAATCCAAGAAATTTTCTATCTGGAATCTGGATTCTATATTTATTATTGATTAACTTCACCACATTTATTAAAGAATTTGACACAAACATCTACAAACCCAACTTAATAAAGGTAATTTGTGTTCAATTCATTTATTAAAGATTTTTCATCTGTCGGGTTTGTGTTCAATTCTTTTATAATGTTAATTTGCCCTTGTTAATGATGAAGAAAACTTAGGAAACTCAATGTTATTAACTCAATTATATATTTTATTTATTAGTAATTGCAATATTCTTTCATAATTTTTTATTATCATGCTATGCGCAATGGTGATATGAAAACACACATCCATCAACTTTTTTTGGAGAAATATATATGAAATTCACTCATAGATAAATTACATCACAAAGACGTAATATACGGTCATAACAACTAGATAATAAATAAATAAATAAACTAAGACTCGAGCCTAATTAGAACTAAGACTGACAACAAATTCTGAGCACTATGAAGCTCATATCTATACTTAAATTTATCGGTGGTCCTAGAGTTATTACGGAATCAGTCAAGTTTTCCAATCTCGCGATAGGAGTTGGTGAATTCAAACTTTAAGAATAGAAAAATAACATTGTTGACGGTGGATTTTGGTCTCAGGGTAATATGGGAATATCACCTCCGAGGGAATCCTCCTTCAACTGTGAATTTGTTTGGTTATGGGGGACCAAAAGCAAACTTAGCGGAAAACAAGAAAATACGCCAATCAGACAAGGTGATTTAACGTGGTTCGGTGGATTTTTGGGATCCGACCTACGTCCACGGGCAAGAACAGGGTGGTGCTTTTTATTACTCAAATACACTTTTCAGGCCTCTCTCTCGCTCTTACAGATTGGAACTTTTACAATTCGAATCTTTCACTCTTGTGATGATTTTCAGATGTCCTTTTACACATGTCCTGCCCTCCTATTTATAATAACAGAATTTAGACTCCTTCTCCTACAAGGCTTCCTAGTTTCAAGTCACCTTTACTCCTTTTCTTACAAGGTTTCCTAATTTCGAGTCACCTTACTCCTTTTCTCCTATCAAAATACTAATTCCACCAGTTTTCCCGTGATAGTAGGATAATTTTGTCTCATTATCGAAAAGATAGGGGGCTCTCTCTTCCTGAACACGCCTTGCTATCTGGTCGGTATGCATGAGGTCGGTCATGGCGATCCTTCTATGCTGAGAGTGTCTTTTCCGCCCTCTTTAATGCTCGGTCATCTGAACCAAAGTGGTCGGTCTCTTCATGATGTGGTCGGTCTGATAATGAAGTGGTCGGTATGACCATGAAGTGGTCGGTCTGATAATGAAGTGGTCGGTATGACCATGAAGTGGTCGGTCTGACCATGAAGTCAACCAGAGAAAGGAAATTACCCTTTTGCCTTTGTCATGCTGTTGTAAATATTGTAGTGCTTGAAAACACCATCAACAAACACAATACAAAAAGTAAATCATAAGACCATTACAACAACAAAACATTACAAAACAGATCCAAAAAATCTAAAGTTTCTATTATCAGATCTACCAAGTGAAGTTTCACTAATCCTCTACTTGTTGCAATGCCCCATGAAACTACAAAAGATAGAAAACAAAAATCAACAAAACACCAACACAAATGAATATTTTATTGGATTTTAACAACCACCATAAAGGTGAACTCAGATTCAAGATCTGGGTAAGCAAAATCAAATAAACAAAATAAATAAATAAATAAATAATTTCCATCACTGGTATGGACCAGCAACATAGAAGGGCATAGATAGGAGTTGATGGGAAATAAGAAAAACAAAAAGAAGAAAGGGTAAGAGATAATATTGGGAGAAAGAAAGAAAATAATAAAATAGTTGGAAAATGGAAGTATGAAGGGGTAGACCCGGCCATGGTTCCGGTTAGGAACTGAAACCGAACTGGAACCGAACCGGTTGGAATCAGACGGTTCCGATTCCGAAATCGGAACCGTAATGTACCGGTTCGGTTGGGGTTCCACCCCCTACTGAACCGGTTGGAACCGCTGGAACCGGTCGGTTCCAACATGAACCCTCCCCAACGGCTAGTAGCCGTTGGGGAAAGGGCAGGGAGCCGTTATGCTCCATGCCCCCTAAATAAAAAAAATTTATAATATATAATTCCTAATATACCCCTAATAACGGTAATAAAACGGTTATATTTAGGGGCATTTTCGGTATAAAAAAAATTCTAAAATTCTATAAATATGGGTCATTTTTCATTATTTCAACACACCAATTTCTCAACTCTCTCAATTCCTACAATTCTCTTATTCTCAATTAGTTATTATCATTCTCAATTTTCTTATTCTTCTTACTTATTTCTTAAACAAAAAATGACAAGCTCATCTGAGAACATAATATCAACTATGACAACCCAAGAGAGCGGCCCTAGTGTCGGTTCACAATCACAGAGAAGAGAAGTTAAGTCTCGTTCCTCAGATGTTTTCAAAATTCATTTTCATTTAGACCAAGACGATGAAAGTTCAAGAACAGTTTGCAACCATTGTGGGGTTTCCTACAAATTTTTTATGGATACGGCAATATGATCAAGCACCTGGAAAGACATCATGCGGTTGAACTTGGACTTGATACGACGCAAACTCAAATGGCCAGGTACGCATCATCTAGTAGAGGTACGAGTGCTGTAAATTTATTTAAATATTCTAATGTAAAAAATAGAGAAGAATTTACGAAATTAACTTGTATGACACGTCTTTCTTTAAGCTTTGGTGAAAAACTTCATTTTACTAATTACATGCATAATGCTTTAAATCCTGCTGCATGTAGAATGACTCGAAACACAACAAAACATCATATTTTTAAATTATACAAAGATGGTAAAATTATTTTAAATGAAATATTTAAAGATATTAAAGGTCGTATTTCTATATGTTCTGATATTTGGAGTGACCATTGGCGAACACACTCATACATGGGTGTGACTTGTCATTGGACTGATGCATCATTTACCATGCAAAAACGACTTATTGCATTTAGAGTTTTTGATGACCAACATACTGCACAAAATATTTATAGAATGATGAAGGTAATTCTTGATGAATATGGTTTGGTAGATAAAATTTTAACAATTGGATTTGATAATGCATCTGCAAATACTGCATCCATCAATGATTTAAAAGAAATATGTCAACCAAATTTAGGGGGACGGTTTTTTCATATTCGTTGCACATGTCATGTCCTTAACTTATGTGTTCAAGATGGTCTACAAAAATTATCACCTTTCATTGATCATAATAAGACGACACTTAATTGTATTTGGTCATATTCTCAAGTTAGGAGAGAATGAGCCAAGTTTTGTAAAATAAATGGTATTAAACCGATTAAATTTTCAAGAGATGTTTCAACACGTTGGAATTCAACTTATTTTATTTTATGTCAAGCATTACAATACAAAGATGCATTATGTAGTTTTTTTTCTCAACATGTTCAAAATATCACACTTTTTCCTAGTCAATGAGATATTTGTGAAAAGTTTTTAATGATGCTACTTTAATTTTTAGCGGAGTTTATTATCCTACATCACATTTATTTCTTCTTGAAAGTTTGAATATTGTTGGTACTCTCGATGAACATCTTGAAAGTAACTATCCTAATGATATTGTTTTGATATAAGTCATTACTGTTATGAAGGTAAAATGATTGAATTATTTTAGAGAAATTCATTTACTTTATCTTATTGCTACTGTTTTTTATCCTGGATTTAAATTAGAAAGTTTGAATAGTGCTTTACAAGCTTATTATGGTTATTTAGGAATATTAGATGATATTGATATTACAAGAATAATAGTGAGATTAAGAAGTGATTTAATTGAGTTATTTAATGATTATATTGTAAGATATAACTTATGAACATTAGGTGAATCTAGTAGTAGCGAACCAGTAATTCAAACAAGACTTAGCGCAGGGGATCGTTGGTTACTGTATTGAAATAAAAAAGTTAGGGATACAACAACTAATAACCCCGAATTATATAATTATTTATCTATAAATTTTGAGTTTCCTACTGAAAGTTTAATTAGTAAAAAATTTAAAATCCTTGAATGATGGAACCGACATCAAAATATATATCATGTTTTATCAATTATTGCTAAAGAGATATTGGCAGCACCTATTTCCACCGTTGCGGTTGAGCAAGCCTTCAGCTTGGGAGGCAATATATAGGAAGTTAGATGATCTTCATTACAACCAAGCACTCTAGAAGCAACATCTTGTGTGGATGATTGGACTCGAGCTGATCTGAGACAACAAGAAGATGCCCCTAATGATTTTGAAGGCTTGTTCGATAATGCATCTGCAACAACAAGTGCAAGCGGAACCGGAGCTGAATGATCAACTGATAATGATGATTGATAATTACAAAATTATAAATTTCCAAATGAGAAATATCTTAAAATTGAATGGAACTACGTGAGCTTTAATTCCTCTCACCCCTGAAGGATACGTACGCAACTTAAATTTTTTAAAATTTAAGTTCAAGCTCTTTAATTTAATAATTTTATTTATTTATTAAATTAATCTAATTTATTTTAAATTATTTTCTAATTATTTATATAATTAAAAAAAAGTTTGAACCGAACCGACCAGTTCGGTTCACGGTTCTAGTTCCACACTTGTGAAACCGGGAATCGGCCGGTTCGGTTCGGTTCCGTTCCGAACCGGAACCGAACCGCCGACCAGGTCTATGAAGGGGAAATAAGAGGGATGTGTGTTTGGGAGTTGGTGTAGGGTTGACAAATGAATCAGATTTTTAAAAACTCATTCATAAATTTTAAGTGTTATTTGTTAATATTTTCATAATCTTGAAAAAAATTTAATTTATTAAATTTAAATTGATGCTCTTAGTATATTTTTCAAGACCCGAATTTAAATAAAAAAAATACTTAAAATATGATTGGGTTTTTCAAAGTTCAACTCATTCGCCAATCCTAAATTGGTGTTTTGATTTACTACAGAGTGGTCGGGTTGGCAGAGAGGTGAAAACTTAGATGACAAATGAAAATGTAATGGCAGGGATATACAAATTTTTGTATAAATTATGTTATACAAATAGATGTGGTATCATATAGCTTAAAAAAAATTATTTTTGGTATTTATATTTTTATTAAATTAGTCATATAAGGTTACATTAACAATAGCGTAGTCAAAATATTGATTCAATATGAGTAAATTTTGACTTTTCACAAAAGTGGTTGATGTTTTTTATTTTAACATGGGTAAATTAAAATTATCTCATTAAAAATCAATTTCTTTATTTAATAGTCGGATGCTCAAAGATACCACCTCGTCATCCAAATTTAGTTGGAAATACTGCATAATCCGGGTGATGACCATGTCATGAGGAATGCCCGACCTACTATGGGCATGAACCTAAAACCAATGCCCCATAATAAGAGTTTCTATGTCCACTCTACGACCCTGCAAGGAAAAAATATATTTTTAGGATTTATTTATAATACAAATATAAAAATAAATTAATATGTACAATAAAAAATATGACATATAGTATGCAGTCCAACAAGATGATGTTTAAAATGTTGATCTCATCTTGGTGACCGATACACGGCACGATGATCAACTGAAGGATATGCTATATGGGCCAAATGCCTAGTTTGATATGTCTCTGCCTTAAAGCGTGTAATCAACCATCATAATACGAGGCACGCTCACTAGTCGTAAGCCTTGATCCTAGTACTCTACCCATGACAGTTCTCTCATCAAGTCATGCTTTGTATTGTTGCCATCATGGGGCCCAAACTGCATATCCTCCACAACCGGACATCTCAATACCTCACATATCAAGTCCGAGGTAATATCCAACCTCCTCCCGAACAACCAAGTAGAAAATTGAAAATGGTGCTTCTGAATCGTTTCTGGATCGATGTTACTGATGAACATCCGACATAATCTAGCATACACTGGGACATCTAAAGTATAAAGATTATCTCATCCCATCTCGCGCATGTAGTAGATCGATATTTCCATATCATGTAATATCTTATATATCTACTACATATGCCCCAACAATAGGGGGTGCAATCTAGACATTTTGGTATTCAGCGAACGCTTCATTATTTGGACAGTAATAAGGAACAACACTAGCCATAACTTCGGAAATAAGTTCGGATTTTCGACCAAATTTGGAGATAATTTCGGATTTCCTAAATTTAATGGATAATTTAGATATTTTTTCGTGTTATGTTCATTTCGGAGACCTCGATCTTATATATTTTTGAAACTTTGAATAACTTCGGATCTCTGAAATTTTGAATAATAAACAAAAAACGGTGTGAACTTTGGGGAATATGATAATTTTGGCAACACTCAAACGTGAATTTAAAGTATTTTTTTTGTTAATTTAGTTACCGACCACCGACCAAGCGGCTTCAGTCTTATCATTACTCATTAGCCCCTGTTTTTTAAACCAGAACTCACTCCATTGAAATAAAACAAAAAAAACAAAAACAAAAAAAAAACAAAAAATTCAGTTCTGTGCAATTAATTATAGAAGAAGAGGAGATAATAAATAATAAATAAAAGGGGGTTCGGCTAATAGGAGTTTTGTGGGTCCCATGATGAATGCGTCAGCTTTGCAATTACGCGTTCAATGTTCGCCACATGACTTTGACGGCGCTTTGATTTATTATTATTCTACTTCAATTTTGACTGATTATTAGTTGCCCCCTATCCCTTCAAAGATGCCTTTAGAAAATTCTCTCGAACAAACTTTGACCAAACAAACCATAGAAAGTTCCTATGCTAGTTTTTCCCATTTTGCAATCAAATATTAATCTTATTCTTTGCTTCTAGTTTTGTCAATTTCTTATAGTTATCATTTTATCATTTTATTTATTTATTTATTTTTTATTATCACATATATATTATAATATGAAATTTATTAGGAGTCTAAATATATATACTTATAATACAACCATAAGTCTAACGAATAATAATTCCAAAATATAATCCCTTATATATGAGGGGAGAAATTTGTCCCTAATTTATATTTTTAGGATAAGAGAGGAAATGAGCCACACAGACACTTGAACTCATACTTGCAACATATATTAAGAGCATGAGTGATGTTAATGGTGGTTTTTTTTACCCTGAGAAAGATTCAAATGTTGAGAAGGGGCATAATTGGTAGTTTATTAAGCCAAAAATGGATAATAAGGACCTAAAGACTCAGAGAGACATATAAAATTTGACAGAAGAACCCGACCCCATTATACGGAGGGGTTCATATAAGGGCTGAGTGTGTTGATGATGAAGCATGTTGATACGCCGACCCAACCTAGAGAAAAAGTGTTGGATTTGGGTTCATTTGAGTATTTGTGGAAATCGACCCGATGGGGTCCGTGTTTAGCAACCCAACCTGGATGAAGAGGTCAGAGGGAGTTTTGACCAATATCATCCACCTCGGTATGGTGACCCGATGAACGAAAATGGGATCACATGCCAATCCGCGCTTGAGTCAAATGACACATGTCTTAAAGTGAGGAGATACCCTTCTAGAATGCTAATGATGACTGTGGGAAAACAGTGGTTCACCATGAAAGTAGCTTTTACCAGCCAACATAGGGCGGTGCAATGGCAGGGAAGTGGCAGAGCAGAGCCTCCAGAGGCCGGTGCAGTGACAGGAAAATAGCTAATTTGATTGGCTGAATTGTGGGTAGTTGAAGAGAGTTGTTACTGCAATGATGACATAATGACATGAGCTGACTTCATAGGTAGTGGACTAATGGATTTGGAAGCCTATATAAAAGGGTTAAAGTCTCAGATTCAAGAGTTAGAAAAAATGACATCTCAACACTTAGAGATAAACCAAGATCCAAAAATCTAGTGATAGAGAGAGAAAGCTGGTCGGTTGTTTGATTATTGAGAGAATTATAAAGGGCTAGTGTAAGACCCGATGTGTTGTAAACTCTTTGTAAGTTCATTAATCATTTGTAGCTCAGTCGGTCTTGACTTTGTGCAGTAATAAAACACACTCTCTTTCTCCCGGAGACGTAGGTTGGAGCCACTATTCACCGAACTAAGTAAATCCTTACCTCTGTGATTTATCCGTCTGCTTGCTGAGTTTCCATTTGGTTCCATACTAATCAAATAAATTCATTGTTTAGGGAGGTTTGTTTGTGTTTGGTGTGCAAATAAAGTCCCAAAGTCCCACATTGGTTAGAAATGAGGAAGATCATGGGCATTTAATAGGATGGACATGTATCTTCATTGGTATGAGGCCTTTTGGGTATAACCTAAGAGCAAATCCATGAGGGCTTAGGCCCAAAGTGGATAATTTCATACCAATGTGGAGATAATGGTGTCCTAGGTTCCTTACAAGTGGTATCAGAGCCATGCCCCGGATTTAGCCATGTGGATGAATCCTCGGAATACAGAACAAAAAGGTGGTGAGCCCCGATCGTGATCCATGAATGTGCTCGGTTAGATAGGCGGTGTGCTCCGGTCTTCATGGATATGTCATCCCAACAAGATGAAAAAGAGTTGGCCTGGGCTAGAGTGGACGGATGGATGATCGTTTGAGGGGAGGCTCAGTGGTCCTTTGTTCGAGGGGAGGATTGTTGGGTGTGCAAACAAAGTCTCAAAGTCCCACATTGGTTAAAAATGGGAAAGATCATGAGCATATAAGGATAAACATGTATCTTCATTGGTATGAGGCCTTTTGGGTATAACCCAATGGCAAATTCATGAGGGCTTAGGCCCAAAGTGGACAATTTCATACCAATGTGGAGATAGTGGTGTCATAGGTTCCTTACAGTTTGAGAGGTAAAACTCTCATATTACCCTTAGAATAAAAAAAATAACCATCAACAGTTGGCGTCGTCTATGAGGATCTAGTATGAAAAATAGCAAACATAATAAGACGATGGCAGTAAATGGAAACAATAGAGCTTTAGAGAGTTCAATGGTGGAGTGGATGGAAAAGATGGAAGAGAACTTTCAGTTAAAAATGGAAAATGCACGAAAAGAAATGGAGATAACACAGGTCTTCATGAAAATCATGATGGAGAAGATCGAGAAGTTGGAAAGAAAAACAGAAGAGCAAGAACAAGCGGTGCATAGTAGAAAGAGGGAATAAATTGATAGTGAGAAGATAGTGGTTCGTGTAAAATGGGAGCCAGAGATTAGAAAGAGGATACCACGAAGAGTGAGGTCGATGGTCATAGCCAGCAACACACCAGTAGAAGAGGTTCGGGGGAGCTATGACAATAGACAAATGCCCGAGTCATCCAATAATAGCTTCTGCTTGAGGGAGAGCGATCTGGGGAATTATGAGGAGCAATGGCATAGAGTCCTACGAGGAAAGAGATACCACATCAGGAAAGAAGATTATGAGGAAGCCTCCAGCAGATGACATGAGGATACTGAGGACCATTTACAGAACTGGTTCCAACATGAAATGAGAAAATGAGAAATGAGAATGCGAAGATGTGCTCAAGATTATCAAGATGTGGAGACAGTGTCCCCCTTTACCAGAGAGGTGGTGGAATTAGAGATCTCGATAAGGTTCTCCATGCCTGTGATCAAAATCTACAAGGGTAATACATTTATTAGTTGTGTTGGAGAGCATGTCTAGATTTAGGGATCAATTAGGTATATTTGCTAGAATAGAACAAGAAGATTTAGAGTCAGATCAAAATAATATATTTGAGAATCTTTTTGCTACACCATCTAGATCTAGTAGACATACCATGAGTGAGTACGAGAGACCACCCAGGAGGACTTTTGAAGAGTACCTCCACCCAACTCTCACAGCTACACCTTCATGCATCATGTTTCCTCCTAATGCACCACACATAGACTTTAGGCCTGAAATGATACAGTATCTTCCAACTTTTCACGGTTTAGAGAGCGAAAATCCTTACGTGCATATTAGAGAGTTTGAAGAGGTAATAGCGACCTTCCATGACCGTTTTGGGACTACCGACATAATTAGACTTAAGTTCTTCCCCTTTGCCCTTAAGGATAGAGCTAAGAGTTGGTTTTATTCTTTGAGACCTAGGTCAATAGGATCGTGGGGCGAGATGACTCAGGTATTTTTTGACAAATACTTCCCACACCATAAGACAGATGCCCTGAAAAGAAAAATCTCTACCTTCTCCCAGAGAGACCGTGAGACCCTTTATCAAACGTGGGAGCGGTATAAAGAGTTGTTAGCTAGTTGTCCCCACCATGGATATGAGAGTTGGCGTTTAGTAAGTTACTTTTATGATGGACTAACCCCTAGGGAACACCAATTCGTTGAGACGATGTGCAATGGTAAGTTCATTCGAAAGGACCCTGATGAGGCATTCGAGTATTTAGATGACCTAGCTAAGAAATCTCACACTTGGACTGGACCTAATGTCGTAGATAATACTGATAGGACATACACTTCTTCTAGCAGAAGCGTACATCACGATAAGGAACATGATAGTCTTAAGGAACAAGTTGAGCTATTGACCAAACAGGTAGAAGCCTTAAAAGCCAGAGATAGCAAGATAATGCATTCAGTAGCCCAGCTAGAATCACAAGAGTGTCCCGTGTACGGTGAGATGAGAGGTACAAATGAGGAAATCTACAATACTTTAGGGATGTACCAGAAGCCTTATACACTATATCCAGATACCTATAATCCTAGTTGGAGGAACCATCCCAACCTTAGTTGGAAGCATGAGTCCCATCAGCCGAGTCAAACATCACCACACAGAGGATATAGTACCCATCAGTATCACACACCTATGGTTCCTAGAAATTCTTTAGAGGATACAGTGCAGGCATTTGTGGAAGCCCAGAAGGTGATTGTGGAGGCCCAGGACAAAACCAATCAAAGAATTGAGTCATTGATATCTTAGGTAGCTGAAGACCAAAAGGAAATTAGGAGTCAAATCTCTAAATTGACTAATGTCCTGAGTGTACAAGAACAAGGAAAATTCCCATATGAAATTCAACCTAATCCACTAGGTCAGCACATGGCACAGGCTAATCATGAGGTATTCAGTATAAGAGGTGTTAATGCCATTATCACTAGGAGCGGTAAAGAGGTAGGGATACAAAATATTTCCAACACTATAGGTGACCCCAAGGATAATAGTGAAGATGTCTCTCAAGAAGAACAAGTGCCACATTTCCTAGTTAGAGTACCCTCTCCTCAAGAACTTAACAGTTTACATCTCGAGAAACAACCACAGGGTGAGGGTGAGTGTCACTACTCATACATGCTAGAAATAGTCCTACCAGGAACAACGTCTCTACAACTTGAATTAAATCCTCTTGAGCTAAAACTGATCCCAAAGAACCGAAAAATGAGAAAAATGAGAGTTAATGCTCAATTAAAGATGATGCCTGTGAGATTAAAAAGGAGATTGAGAAAAATGTTCCATACGAGGAGTCCAAGATTTCAACAATCTCCAGACCTAAGAGGACCCATGGATACATTGCCACAGCTAGACAAACATTCTCTCTCGTGCCTTCATCAGTACGCTAGATGGAAACCACCATGACAACTTGAGTGCTTGTGTCTGGCTGAAGACGTTAAACTTAGCGCTAGCGGGGAGGCAACCCTTGCTTCTGCATTTTATTTTAATTTATTTATTTTATTTTATTTTAGTTTTATATTATTGTGTGCTAACTGCATGTTTTATTTTTATTGTTTGCATGAGTGTTTATGCAGGAGTTCGCACAACCTACACAGCCACAAAATTAAAGTCGCACCAGAGGAACCTGATCAACTCCGCACCTGGTAGTGTTGTTCCTTAATCCTTATCTTTTTATTTATCTTACATTGAGGACAATGCAAGTTTTAAGTGTGGGGGTGTGGATGCATAAAAGCCTGTCATAAATACATTTTATTCGAAAAAAAAAATTGTTTTGTTTGTTTTTAGTCCCTGATGGTTAAACATAGTTCCTATGATGATATTGTTTGTGTTAGGATGAAATCTTAGAAACGATAAGTCTTTTAATGTACTTTTATCTGATGATTTGAGTAGTTTATCTATGTTAGACTCGTAAGCACTTAATTATGGGTTTTTAGCAGTGGAAGCCTGAGTAGTTAGCAAGATGACTAGTTGAATAAATTGCATGTCGATGAATGACCGTTTGCTTAGATATCTATCCTGAATTGCTTGTGTTATGACGTATGGTATGAATGCAAATAAAAGAAAAAGTCTCTGAAGAAAGAAAGTAAACCACCTATAACCAACAAGCGTGAAGCTACCCATTGGCGAGTATTAGGACCACCATGAGGAGAAATGCTACCTTGAAGGGTAGGTGTGTTGAAACAAAAAAAAAATGGCAAAAGAGGAAGAAAAGAAAAATCCAAAAGAAAATGCAACAAGAGACAGGAAAGAAAAAAAAATCATACCATATTGAGCACACATAAAAGCAACTACAGAGCTTAATTGAGATATCTAGGTTGGTTAGACCCATCGACCCCGATTTTTAGACGAAATCATTGAGTTGGCTTACCTGGGAATAAAGCTGTGAACGAACCTTAGCACACACACACTTTGAGTCTAGCTTAGATAGTTTATTCAAAGACTTGGATTTGAGTTACGTTGAGTACTTTGAAGGTTCTTTGATTTCACTACTATGCATTCTCTGAGGACAAAAATTATGCGAAACTATTGGGACTATTTAGTTTTTATTGTGTGTTTTGAATGACGTTTGTGGGTGTCGTCGCTGTAAGCCCTCACGAGACTATAACTCGTCCACTAGGGACACCTATGGGTTTAAAGGCTTGTTGCATACGCTAAATGCAATCGTGATCCCTACGAAAGTGGCTTAGATAGTTTATTTATTTAATTTTCATTTTATTTTACGCTTGAATTGCTAGGGACTAGCAATAAGCTGGTTGGGGGTTGTGATAAGTGCATGAAAATGTACTTTGAAACATCACTTATCTAGGTTTATTGTTCAGTATTTAGTTATATATTTTACATTTTATTACATAATTTATATTGTTATAATAATTTAGAAATATTTATTATTTACACTAATTTAATGATTTTTATTTGTAGGAATATTAATACATGGATCCTGAGACAATTACAAGTGTTTAGGGATGCATAAGATGCACACAGGAGCCGAGAACGCGAAGAGTACATATTGAACTGGCGCCGCGGCCCCACAATCCCATACAAAATCCAGGGAGTAAGGCGCCACGGCGCCATTTGCTAAGCAAGAGAGAAAGTGGCGTGAGTGAACAATTGTGAGAAAGTGAATGTGGGCCCAAGTTCAATATTTAATTTTGACTTTGGAAGAAAAGCAAAAGAGAAGTAGAAAAGTGGCGTGAAGAATAATTAATTAAAAAGAGAGAAACAAAGTGAGTTGTTGACTATAATAGAAACAAGCATGCAACGTGGGCCCCAAGTGCTTAGACTATTAGGTTTAGTTTTTCACACTATAAAAGGCAGCTTAGGGCTGCGTAACCAGGGGCTCCAGAGGGCTGCGTGAAGCAGCAGCTGCGCAAAAAAAATAACAAAAAAATAGATCAGCCGAGAGGCTGCGCAAAAATAAAAAAGAAAGCAGAGGCTGGCCGAGAAGCGGCAGAAGGGCCGAGAGAGAAGAAATCAGAGCGTAATACCGGGATACGGAGCCGTGATGATTCAGAACAATAATTCTCTCTAATCCCGGGTTATTTTTATTTCTTTTATGGGGAACTAATCCCCTAGGCAAAGGTAAGGATGAACTCTTGTGTTGGATTTTATTATTTATGTTTTTGATTCCTACGAACCTTTTAATTGTTTAATAAAATTAATGGTTATTATTTTCTATCATCCTTCGATTTATTAATCCAAAAATTATGTTTTGTTAAATCCCATATAGATCCAGTCATACTTCTTCTATGTGTGGTTTGCGAATTTAATTGTGACTGGTAAAGTCGTTTTATGTGTTGGTCTTCTGCTGCAGTATTGCCTGAGGGTATATTGTCGACGTTAGATAGCTTGTAACGATGAATTTTGTGTGCTTTTAACATAGAGAAAATAATCATTAATTACCTTAGAATTTAACATGCGTAGAATTGAATATATTCCGGTTGTTGGTTTGGGATGTGAAACCCTCAACTGAGTAGTAATAGGAATTAATAACTGAATATAGGAGTTTGATGCAAGAGGGATTCCCGACGCTTTGCTGCTTTTCTCTGCCATTATCGTTTATTATCTTTTTATTATCTTATTTATCTTTATTTTAATTATCAATCTTATCGTTTTATTTATTAAGTTACCGTTAACGTTTTTGTTTGAGTAAATTAGTTCATGTAACCATCTCTCTGAGGAATCGACACCCCAGCTATACTGCGATAACCGCAAGTCATATTTGGGCGTAATCAGTAATACATACCCTAAGTCCTATGTTGAAAAGTTTGTCTTGCTAATGAAAATTCAATGCATGGTCGGGGAAGCAGTCTGCAAGGTTTTCTCATTAACCTTGGGGGACCAGCCAGCTTATGGTTTATAAACCTAATACCATGGAGTATCAACAGCTTCTCTCAGCTAAGGAAATCATTTGTGTACTATTTCAAAAGGCATGCGCACCATGGAAAACAGTCGGATCGTTGAGGACGATAAAACAACGGGATGATGAGCCACTGAAGAATTTTTTGGATAGATACTATAGTTTTATATTAGAGGTAGGGGCGTATGAGTCCCCAAAAAAACTGGGAGAGTTTTAAAGAGGCTTTACGGGTTGGGAGATTGTGGTTTCATCTCATGATTCAGGAAGTTCCAGACTATGCAATAAATTTGGAACAAGTTGGGAGGTTTGTGTTATTAGGAGGAGAAGAGGATAACCCGAAGAGGTCGAGAAAAAAGAGCCAAGGCAAGAAACACGTCGGGATATAGCAGCAGATGGAGGGGATCAGGCCCGATGAGGCAGGAGTTCAGGCTCATGGCTCAGGATAACCCGATACACGAGAGAAGGCCCGAAATCCAAGTGCATGTTGCGGGGGGCTCGGTTTACACCACCCTCAACATGCTATTATTTCAGATAGCTCGGGAAATACAAGACAAAAGACCGCTGATAGAGCCCAACCCGAGAAGGTTCACAATAGAAAAGATGGACATCATGGCTTATTGTTCCCATCACAATACAATGGGACATGACATTAAGAGCTGCAGAGATTTGCAAGAGCAGGTTGAATACCTGGTCAGGAATGGATACCTTCAGTAATATATCGACCATAATGCCATGAGGGAGAGGCAGCGCCGGTAACAGAGGTCATCAGGTCGAGTGCCTATTACTTGGAGCAGTTGGATGACACCTAGCTTATGAAGCCATGGAACGTTGAGGTATAGCGGGAGCACTGTCGATAAAGCATCTCTTTAAATGACTCATAAAGAGTTGTAAGATGGGCCGTAATTCCTTGAAGTGCAAGTAAAAATTTTCCAATCTTTATAAATTGATCGCACTTTTACTCACCTGTTATTTATTTAAACATAAATACTTGTTTGATATTTCTTAGAAATACCCATGATCGGTATAAACTATAGGTGCAACGAGATGTGTGGAGCACAAATACCCCCGTGGAATACCATCAACTAGTGTCACGGGCCGAAACGGCAGTACCCGATGACTTGCACCTCTTCGACATCAGTAAAAAGGTGTAAAATGATATGCGAAAAATGCGTACCCCCGTGGAATTCCAGTCCCGGTGTCATTATCAACCACCCAGGGCCGGAACGTCAGTATCGAATATTTTGCACCTTCGAAGACCGAAGACATTGAAGATATATATGGTATTTGACGCCTCGAGTATCTATAGTATGCTCGGCATGAGAGTTGGCATGGCATTTGGTGCCCCAGAGTAATCATAGCATGCATGGATGAAAGACATCTTGCGAGGTACTACGGTACCTTTGGGTTTACATAGCATGGGGAGAGATATTTTCCCCATGACGTTTTCCGTCCATAACGAGAGTTGGAGGTGCATAGCACGGGCAAGGCCCACAAACCTTCGTGATGTTTGTAACCTCAAGATTTTCCGAGCATGGGGAGGGATAATGGGCCAATTAGTAGTCTCTTTTTCGGATCCGTATGAGTATAGCACGTGGAAGGCTAGAAGGCCTCTGTGGCATTTGCAGACTCTAGGCGTACCCAGCATTAGGGGAAATTCCCCCATGCCGTTGGCCATTCCCTGATCCGTAGATCGGGTAGCCTGAGACGCTTGGACTGTGAGGTTCAAAATTATTATTTTAGGCAACTTAGGGTAAGACATTGTATCAATTGCCTCAATATTTTTGGGTCGGTACAAAGTGTGTGATACGTCACCCCGTTACACTTGTCCTCTTTTATTTTTATTTTTATTTTTACACGACTTGGTATGGGACGCCACTACTATTGTTTGTAAGGACAGCCTACGGTTGAAAATCTTCCATCGATGTCTTTTTGGATTATGGTTATAATAGCTCGGGGCTGCATTCGTTTCGCCATGTTATTGCATGGCGTAAGAAGAGAACACTCCCTTGTGGCTAAATTATTATAATGGCTCGGGGTTGCATTCATTCTGATGATGTCATGTTATTGAATGACATAAGGAGATAATATTCCCTTGTGGCCAAGTGATTATAATAGCTCAGGGCTGCATTCGTTTCACCGATACCATGTTATTGAATGGCACAAGAATGGAACATTCACTTGTGGCCAATTGATTATAATGGCTCAGGGATGCATTAGTTCCGTCGAGGCCATGTTATTGAATGACACAAGAAGGGAATATTCCATTGTGGCCAAGTGATTATAATATCTCGGGGTTGGATTCGTTCCGCCGAGGCCAAGCTATTGAATGGCCCGGGGGAACATTCCCTTATGGCCAAGTGATTGTGACGACTTAGGGTCGGTATGTCCCGTCGAGGCATTATTATGTTTATTGGCATGTGACACGCTCAAAAAGTGGTTCTTTACTCATAAGTATAAGAGTGTTGAAGTAATAAAATAACCCGGCAAGTCCGAGATCGATCCACATGGAATATATTTAATATGATAAAATAATAATTTGAGTGAAAAGAAAAAGATTGAATTTTTTTTGAAGTGATTGAAATTTTTTAAATTGAACAGCTATAATAAAATAAAATATTGAGGCTAGGAGATCCACTTTTAATATTTCAAATTAAGAAATCTCATTTTTTATAATATATAAATTGTAACTATTACACAATTAATTTATTTCAAGATTTAATTAGGCCAAAATAAATAAAACCAACTGTAAAGGCGGTGATAACTTTTGTCTATAATAAGTCCAGTTAGGTACTCAATTATGCCAAATAAATAAAATCAGCCATATAGACGGTAACAAAGTTTGTCAATAATTAATCCAGAATTAAATTAAATATAAATAATTAGATTACAATTTATATATTATAATATAAGTGAGATTAATCTATATTTTCATATTAAAAGCTTCACCATTTAACCCAGCAAAAAGAAATTAGCTACTCATAATTTTAATTAAAACACACATAATTTTATTACTGAAAGAAAAAAAATTACAAGAAAGCTATAAAAAAAAATAAAACACACAAAAGTTGGATCTCTTCACAAAATTTCAGAGATAATCGAGTGAAGGAAACTAGGGAAAATGAGGTGCATAACACCTATATTTATAGAAATTTTGCAAGCTTTCTCCACCATTTCCTCCACCATTTTCTCCATCATTTCCTCCACCAAACATGCAAGCATGTTTTGTGGAAGTTTGATAATTGTAAATTGTCATTTTCTATTTGTTTTTTATAATGACTTTAATAATTACACATAACACACTTTGAATGTTTAATCAATTTCTTCATTGAAAACCTCAGAATTAGAAAATATTGTGAACTTCAAAGTTGTAGATCTTTGAGTCTTCTTTCATCCGAAACTTGAATCACCGTAATTCAATATTTTTCAAAAGTTGTGGCCAAAATACGAACATTGCACATGGTTATAATTTCCGAAGTTGTACACTGTTAGAACACCCTATTAAATTTCTGGCATCCAAAATCCAAATGTCAAGTCCATTTTTTTAGATATGTATCCAAAGTATTAAATCACAATAAAATATATAAAATATAAATTTAATTATTATGCTAGATTAAGGGGATAAATGAAACTACAAATGTAAAATGATTGATTTTTCTTTTATTAAATGTGCATTTTTTAGTGTTCATCACACCCCCAATCAGCTTATTATCAGTCCTTAGTAATTTAAGCGAAAACTTTAAAAAGGCGAATTCTTTTCCAAATTAATGATTGTTTTATTTCTTTCTAAATGATCAAATAAGTAAATTCTCATGTACTTTTTACCATTCTTCCATACACACATAAAACAAGGTATTAATCAATTCATTGTGCCCACAATATTCACAGGTCTCGTTGAAAAAAGAGTAATATTTTGTCCTAAAATTATATTAGAGTTCACACCATTTGGCAATGAAAGTTTATTTATAAATACATTTTTTTTAAAATAATAATACATCTTCAATCTTTATAGCAAGTTTTGGGAATCCCAAGCCAGTTATTTTAAGGCACTAGGTGTTAAGACATCCCCACGGACTTAATTGCTCATATCTCAGATGTTAAAAATAAGAAGTGTCTGATTTCCTTAAGCTTTCTCTTTAACCCACGTAACGAGCTTTGCGCCAGTGACTTACATACCGGTTGGTTTTAGGACACTAAGTGTTAAAACACCCCTACAGACATAATTGCTCGAGTTAGAGAGGCTACGAAATCGAACTTATTCACACACATTTTTTTTCACAAACTCAAGCTCTACCATTTTACGCGAACAATCACTGCTTACTGAGGCAAGATGTCCGATTACTAAGTAAGAGCATAGTTTTTTTTTTTTTAATAAAAATACTAATTCCACTGCCTTCAGGTGCTACATCTAACAAACTAGAGAACTGAATATTATAAAATTTTCACTTACAAACCATGTTTATATGTTACCGTGTATGTTGAAAATATCTGTCAAATGGGCATATGAAGTTCAAATTTAATCAATATTATGGAGAATTCACAAATTTAAATGATTCAAAAATAAAGGAATAAAAATAACTTGATACGAATTATTTCGAGATACGTCTCAGGAGCGAAAACTCCTTACACTGCCATCTCCGAACAACAATTCCACTTGGTTAGTAAAAAAATTATTATTAGTTTGTGTGTATTTTTTTGAAAAAAATAAAAGAAAATTAACACAAAATATATTTTTTTTACACATAAAATAACAACAAAGAAAAAACAACATAAAAGAAAACATTTTTTTAACATAAACACAACAACAAAACATAAAAATAAAAATTATCTAGTCAACTATCCCCACACCCCAACCAATTTGAGACATTGTCCCCAATGTTTGAAAAAGAAGAAGTATAATTTAGAAGACATCACCTGGTTAGTGTGGAATTGACAATTGAATCTACAACACTGCTACTAAAGTGAAATGTTACATATTAAAACAATAAAAGGAAATCAATACAGTAAATGATATGTACTGATAGTTGTGATTGTAGCTCACATCTTCCTCTGGTTTTACGTCCAGTAATGGCTTGAATGCCCTCTATGGGTCGAGGATATGCTTCCCATCCAATTTTCTTATAAATTGGAAAATAGGGTCTCTTAAAGTCAGATTCTCGAGACTGTATTATTGTCTTTCTTTTTGAAATTATGTATGTAAGTTGCGAATCAATCTATCAAATCCACTAGGATGTGTCTCAAGAGTTAATGATATATTATCTAATGACTCATCACTCAAGCCATCTTTAATGGATTGATTTTTTTCTTTGTGATTATTAGACATCATTCCTAAAGAACGACAACGAGTATTGCACGTCCAACGTGTGCATTTATAACAAATACCTAATTTTTTAGCTCTCTGTTTCTTAGCATAGGTGTTTTTCTCCAAATTAGGTATGTAAGAGATGAATAAATCAAGAAATTTAAGGAGTTCCATTTTAACCATTTCTTTCTTGTAAAGGTTTAACATTTTCTTGGGTGGTCGACGTGTTCTGACATTATCTTTGAAATTTATTTTACGTGTCCATTTTAAAGGATTAATGCCTTTTATATCTTTTAAAGTCCATCCAATTCTCTGTCTATGTTCTCTCAACACATTTAACAACTTACCTTATTGATCGTTTGTCAGAGAAAAAGAAATTACCGCATGGTAAGTTTTTTTATCTCCAAGAAATGCATATTTCAAGTCTTCTGGCAAAATCTTCAATTCCAAATTGGATTTTTCCTCTTGTTTTTCCTCTTTCAGTGTTCCTAACTCCTCAAAATTTTGTTTCCCTTAATCTTCTTCCAGTATCTGTATAAAATCAAGTAAAGAAAAATCATTAGAAATATCTAAATCTAATTGCGTCTTGATTTAAGAAAATTAGTTATACAAATTTCCATAAGATCAGATAAACTCCCATGAATATATTCATCCATAATTGGTTCAATTAGGTTCATTCTCATCATCATTGTCCTCATCATATGGTTGTTTGCACATGTTAAAAACATTAAGCTTCAATGTCATATTACCAAAGGACAAATTCATGATTTCATTCCTGTAATTAATTAAAGAATTAGCTGTTGTTAAAAATGGACGACCAAGTATTACATGAATTGGCTTATAACTTTCAGCTACAGGTTGTTTTTCCAAGACAATAAAATTCACAGGATTTATGAATTTATCGACTTGTACTAACACGTCTTCCAAAATTTCTTTCGGTACATTGACTGATCTATCGCAAGTAAAAGAGTAGTTGAGGTTGGTTTTAACTCGCCAATATTAAGTTGTTGGTAAACCGAAAATGGAAGCAAATTGACACTAGCTCCAAGAACAAGCAAAACATGTTTAATTTTTTGACTTCCAATAATACATGAAATAGTTAGACAACCAGGATCCTTGTATTTTAATGCATTATTGGTTGAGAGAATAGAACTTACCTGTTCACCTAGAAAAGCTTTCTTTCTTACCTGATGTTTTCTTTTAATGGTGTATAATTTTTTCAGAAATTTGACATAAGATGATATATGTTGGATGACATCTAACAAATGAATATTTACCTTTATATGTTTGAACATTTCATATATCTTTGGGAAATGTTTCATTTTCTTTGTTTTTAATCCCTGTGGAAATGGAGGTGCATGAGAAAAATTATTATCATCAACTAGGGTAATGGTTCATCGACCTCTTCATTACCCTCTGAATCTGATTTATTTTTTAGCTTCGCGAGATTCAAGAATAGGTTTGTGGATGACCTTACCCCTACGAAGAGTAATAATATATATGACATGGTTTATATGTTGACTACCAAAACTACCCTCGTGAGGGTTTTGACGACTCTTGGGGTTTGGCTGTGGTTGTGCAAGAAACTTTCCTTTCTCATTAATGGTCAAAACAGATGTGATTTTGGAGAAAGTATCTTTCAAATCAATCAATGTTGCACATTTTGGTTATTGATGGCTTCTTATTTCTCAATGAATGCATGCAAAGTATCCTCAAGGGTTTTCTTAGGTGGTGGGACATATAGTGTATAATTCTGGGAATTTCGAAAATTCCGGTGTACATGGGGAGATTGTTGCGAGGGTTGTACTTGGTTATCATTCTTTCAATTGAAGTTTGGATGGTTTCTCCAACCAGAATTGTAGGTTTGTGAGTATAGGTTTGGATTTGGTATATTGAAAGTGTTTATGGAACTGACTTGGTCGTGGGGACATTCTTGTATGGCTAGTAAGGTTGGGCAAAATTGTGTGACATGTTTATTTGAATTAAAAATTTGACATGTGACTTCTTGAACTGATTTGACATGATCACTATTCCTCATTTCTAATGCGTCAACTTTTTTAGCTAGAGATACATACTTAGTAGAAATGTCATGGTCTTCCCTAAGATTAAACATACCTCTACCAGATGGTTGTGGTTTTACAGACGACTCATAAATGCTAATTGTATCTCATTGTTGTGCATTCTCTGCTATGTGTTTTAGTTAACCTAGTGCATCTTCAGGATTTTTGTCCCTAAATTCACCATTACACATAATCTCCACTACTTGTCTACATTGGGGTGTTAATCCCTCGTAGAAGTAGGCAATCTGCCTCAATGTTTCAAACCCGTGATGTGGACAAACATTCAACATCTCTTTAAATCTCTCCCAATATTGGTAAAGTGTTTCCCCTGACTATTGTGTGAAGGTTGTGATTCTCCTCTTAAAGGAGTTTGTCCTATCATAGGGAAAAAAATTCTTAATAAACTGTTCTTGCAAATCATCTCATGTTCGGATGGATCCTGACCTAAGGTTCTATAGTCAAATTTTCGATTTATCTTTTAAAAAAGGGAAAAAACTTTAATCGAATTATATTCATACTGTACTTTTGGTCTGTGCAAGTGTTACACACCTTTTCAAATTTCCTTAAGTGCTGATAAGGATTTTCTGATTCTAGACAGTAAAATATGGGCAAAAGTTACATGACACCTGACTTAAAATTGAAACGTGCTGCACTGAGGGAAAAACAAAGGAAGATGGTGATCATGTCCTAGTGGGATTCATGAATTGTCTGAGTGTCCTAGGATGATTAAGATCGCCATGTTGAGACTCGTTTTCTTCCTGATCAATTGGATTTTCAACTCGGGTAAGTGAATTTTCATTTTGGTTCTCGGCCATTTTGACAGAGAATGAAGGTGATGAAGACTCTCTATTTAATCTACCGCTAGATGATCAAGACCAGTGTTTTATGAACCTTAAATGCAAACTATATGGTAAAATTTAAAAATGCAAATGAAATACTTAAAAAAGAAAAAAGTAATAATAAACAAGTGAATGAAGAAAACAAATTTAAAAAAATAACAAAAAAATATAAATGTAGTATTAAAAAAATGAGATACAGAAAATACAAACAAAATAAATACAAAATTAAAAAAATTAAAAAGAAAAGAAAAGAAAAGAAATTATATATATATATATATATATATATATATATATATATATATATATATATATATATATTACAACGATTATTCTATCTACTAAATTTATTCCCCGACAACGGCGCCAAAAACTTGACATGCTCAAAAAGTGGTTCTTTACTCCCAAATATAAGAGTGTCGAAGTAATAAAATAACCCGGTAAGTCTGTGATCGATCCACATAGAATATATTTAATAGGATAAAATAATAATATGAGTGAAAAGAAAAAGATTAATTTTTTTGAAGTGATTGAAATTTTTAATTGAACTCCTATAATAAAATAAAATATTGGGGCTAGAAGATCCACTTTTAATATTTCAAATTTAGAAATCTCACTTTTTATAATATATAAATTGTCACTATCACCCAATTAATTTATTTCAGAAATTAATTATGCCAAAACAAATAAAACCAGCCATAAAGACGGTGATAAATTTTATTTATAATAAGTCCAGTTAGGTACTCAATTATGCCAAATAAATAAAACCATCCACATAGGCGGTAATAAAGTTTGTCAATAATTAATCCAGAATTAAATTAAATATAAATCATTAGATTACAATTTATATATTATAATATAAGTGAGATTAATCTATATTTTTATATTAAAAGCTTCACCCTTTACCCCAGCAAAAAGAAATTAGCTACTCATAATTTGAATAAAAACATACATAATTTTATTACTGAAAGAAAAAGAAATTACAAGAAAGCTTTAAAAAAATAAAACACACAAGAGCTGGATCCCTTCACAAAATTTCAGAGAGAATCGTGTGAAGGAAGTTGAGGAAAATGAGGTGCAGAACATCTCTATTTATAGAAGTTTTGCAAGATTTCTCCACCATATTTCCTCCACCAAACATGCAAGCATGTTTGGTGGAATTATGACAATTGTAAATTATCATTTTCCATTTTTTATAATGACTTTAATAATTACACATAACACACTTTGAAGTTTTCATCAATTTCGTCCTGACAAAACTCAGAATTAGAAAATCATGTGAACTTCAAAGTTGTAGATATTTAGTCTTTGTTCATCTGGAACTTGAATCACCTTAATCCGATATCGGAGTAAACTGTTATGGCCAAAATACGAACATTACATAGGGTTGGAATTCTGAAGTTATGCATTGTTGGAACACCCTATTAAATTTCTAGCATCCAAAATCCAAATGTCAAGTCCATTTTTTTAGATATACATACAAAGTATTATTTCACCTACATAAAAGATAAAAATCACAATAAAAATATATAAAATGTAAATTTAATTATTATGCTAGATTAAGGGGATTAATGAAACTACAAGTGTAAAATGATTGATTTTTCTTTTAATAAATGTGTACTTTTTAGTGTTCATCAGCATGTGGTCGGAGTTTCTCCCATATGGCCCTGTTTGAATGGTACAATGAGGGAACATTCCTTTGTGACCAAGTGATTATAATGGATCGGGGATGCATTCATTCCACCGAGGCCATGTTATTGAATGGCGCAATGAGGGTTTATTCCATTTTGGCCAAGTTGACTTAGATGGCATGAGGTTGGAGTATCTCCCACATGACCTTGTTTGATTGGCACAATGAGAGATCATTCGCTTGTGGCCAAGTATTTATGACGGCTCGGGGTCGGGTGCATCCCATTGAGGCCGTATTTTATGATTGACACAAAGAGGGATCATTCCCTTATGGCCAAATATTCTGATCGGCTCAGGGCTTGGTTACATCTCGCCGAGGCCTTATTGCTGTGTGTTGGCGCAAGGAGGATTCATTCTATTGCGGCCAAGTGACGTATATAATACGAGGTCAGAGCTTCTCCACGGCCTTACTAAAGTAAAGCTGGAGGAAGGGATTTGAGATCACTCAAGGACAACATCTCATATGGCACGATGGAGAGATGAAGCAAAAAAGACACTTGATGGATTTGATGGACATTTAAGGAAGTTGTCATTCCTTTTTGTAAAAAGGTGATAGAGGAAAAAACAATATTCAAAAAGAAAATCTTTGGCAAAACATGAAGTAATATGACATGAGATACACAGACCTGAAGAATGTTAAGATATGAAGACCAACACACTAGGTCGGTCTCAGCTCCGAGTACTACCATCTTTTATTAAAAAATTTGGCATCAACTCATCAACACGTTGATATCGAGAACTATGGGACATATATTGATGATGTATTTTTACCATGAGGAAGATTCACATGCTAATGAGGGACATAATTAGTAGTGTACTTAGCCAAGAATGGATAATAGGGGCATAAGAGCTCGGAGAGACAGACAGATTTTGATAGAATGACCCGACCCCATTATACAGATGGGTTCATACAAGGGCTGAGTGTGTTGATGATGAAGCAGTTTGGTACGTCGACCTGACCTAGAAAAGAAGTGTTGGATTTGGATTCATTTGAGTATTTATGGAAACCGACCCGATTAGATCCATGCTTAGCGACCCGACCTGGTTGAAGAGGTCGGAATGATTTTTGACCAGTATCATCCATCTCAGTATGCTAACTCGGGGAACGAAAATGGGATCACATGCCAATTTACGCTTGAGTCAAGTAATGTATGTCCTAAAGTGAGAATATAATATTCTAGCTTCTGACATCTGTCATAGGGCGGTGCATTGGGAAGGAAGTGGCAGAGCAAAGCCGCCATAGGCCAAAGTAGTGACAGGGGAAATATCTAATTTGATTGACCGAATTGTGGGTAGTTGATGATAGTTATTACTGCAATGATGACATAATGATATGAGATGATGTCATAGGTGGTGAAATATTGGATTTGGAAGCCTATATAAAGGAGTTGAAGTCTCAGATTCAAGGTTATTAAAATTTACATCTCAACACTTAGAGAGAAATCAAGAGCCAAAACTCTAGTGATAGAGAGAGAAAACCAGTAGATTGTTTGATTATTGAGAGAATTTTAACGGGCTAGTGTAAGACCTGAGATGTTATAAACTCTTTGTAAGTTTATTACCCCACTTGTGATTGAGGTTGGTATTGACTCCGAACAGTAATAAAACACACCCTTATTTCTCCCGTGTACGTAGGTTGGAGCCACTCTCCGCCGAACCATGTAAATCCTTACCTCTGTGATTTATATGTCTGCTTGGTGAGTTTGCATTTGGTTCCCTAATTCATTATTGAGAGAGATTCGTTTGAGAGGTAAAACTCTCATATTGTCCTTAGAACGAAAAACAACCGTCAACAAGTACTATGAACTACAAGCTCAGTGCCATTTCTAAAAACATATGAATCATACATCACTTTTATTTAATAGCGTGACATACTACATTAAAAAAAAAAATTAATGACATAGTATAATTTAAAATCGAGACTTATATCAAAATATCATAGTTGAAGTCCAGTGTAAAACTATGTACATCATTGATTCATCAATATCTATCTTGATATTCTTAGTTGAAATTCAATTCAAATATATTAATTCTAAGGAATAAGAAAATTTTCCCCCTCAATATAAGAGAAAACGCGAACAATCGTGTTAAACTTAATGAAAAAACACGTTTTAAAGTAAGACAATTAATGAATCCCAATAAACCCAAGGCCCAAGGTCCATCTTTTGAATAATTAAATATATTAATTAAATCTAATGCCAAGTCAACCAACCACATACATCCAAGCCCAAGTCCAAGCCTTGTTTTTTTTCAATTTAATACAAATGTCTAGATAACACTTATAAACCTTTCATTTTCCATATCATTTTCCAATATTGAATTACTCTCTCTATTTGCTATACGAACTTCTTACAACGTGTAGTTACACATAGAAGTTGCGACATAAATGACTTGTAATTATATTTTATCTCCACTTAAAATATATCTTAAACTTTATGAATATTTACATTTTAAAAAAAAATATATCTGAAATATTTTAATTTCCTTGCCTCCATATTATTATATTATTATTATTATTATTATTATTATTATTATTATTATTATTATTATTGATGGTGTTTTCAGGCACTATGGTATTTAAAGCAGCACGACAGGGGCAAGAAAGTAATCTCACTCTTGTTCAGGATCATTAATGCCGACCCGACCCATAAAAAGCCAGTAGTAAGGGCCCGAACACTTTGCAATAAGAGACCGAGCACCTTATGGTTACAGACCAACCACAACAGGTAAAGACCGAGCACTTTATGATCGGTACCCGCACACATGATGACCGAGCACATAAAGCAGGAGCATTCTCAGTTCAAATGACCGTTATGACCGACCTCATGATGACCGAGCACATAAAGCACGACATGTTCCAGAAGACAAAACATTCTATTTCTACAGAGAAATGGATAAGTTATCATACTCTTATGGGGTAAAGTGACGAGTCAGAGTCCAAATTGGATAAAGAGAATTGGAGACAGTGTTAGATTAGGAATCCTTGCAAGAGAAGAAGATTGATTCGACTGAGAATTCTTATACAAATATGAATTTGATTTCTGTACTATTATAAATAGAAGGACATAGTATGTGTAAGAACATCAGAATCATCAAGATCAGACCTATAAACAGAAAACAGATCTGAGAGTGTATTTGAGTAATAAAAGTATCATCATTTTAGTGCACGTGGACGTAGGTCGGACCGAGATCCGCCGAACCACGTTAAATCTCCTTGTTGATTGGTGGATTTATCTGTCTTTTGCTAAGTTTGCTTTTGGTCCCCCATAATCAAACAAATTCACTATTGATGGAGGATTATCTCGGGAGTAAAATTCTCATATTACACTGGGACCAAAATCAGCCGTCAACAATTATTATTATTATTATTATATTATTATTAAAAGTTGTGAAATCAATTGCATAAACAAAGGGGGTGGTGGTCCTCACTTGTCAGTAATCCACGATTAGGAAAATAGAATTATACAAGTGTTAGTGCAAGTGGAGGAAGAAACATGGCTTAAAGTTGTCATTTTAACTTTAATTGAATTTACTTCACTTCACCATCATCACCCATTTCAATTTCTTCTTGACCTTTGGGTCAGTAATAGGTTTGTTTGCCCCCTAATTATTTATTATAAGGTAAATAGCAAGACACTACCAATTTATGCCATTTGTTTGTTTGTAGTTGGCCATTCCCCATAACAAATGGCCACTGCTTTATCTCTGTGACTCCCTTCCTTTGTTTTGCACTTTTGAAGATATATATATATATATATATATATATATATATATATATATTTTGTGATAATTAAAGCAAATTAATTCCACAACCGTTTACTTTGGACATTGATAGTTTTTATCAAGAAAAAAGAATAATAATTAGGTCACTGACTCGTGCAAAGAGGGCCAATGATGACATTTTTTATTCCAAAAATAAAAAATAAATAAGATGTGAAAATATATATTTTTCATTTCAAGACCTGATCAATTTGACGGGTTAGGGTTGGGTTGGATTTTAAAATATGTTGACATTAAATATTCAGATTAATCAAGTAAAAATTACCACCCGATCAGCCGACAGATTAGATTGGATTGAAAAAATGTCCATCCGTCAATTCGCCAAATTTTTTTTAAAAAAAATATTGTAATTATTTTACAGTTATTAAAGGGTTTTTGTTCCAACTTTTTTTTTTTTAAAAAAATGGAATACATGCTAAACTAATATCTAGGAGTGGGCATCGGATCGGATCGGACCTGATTCGATCCGATTAAACCGGATCGGATCAGGCTGCCGGATCCGATCGAATCGCGACGATTGGATTCGTCGGATTTCGGATCGGATCGAATAAAATCCAATCTGATCCGATTCGATCCGTTTTTTTTTACGTAACAGGCCCAAAACGACGTCGTTTTGGAAGTTCCAAAACGACGTCGTTTTGGGCGTGAAACCTAACTTGTTTTAGGTTTTCATCTCACATCTTCGTCTTCGTCAAACACCACCAGCACTCAAGTCTCATCTTCGTCTTCGTCAACACGGTAACCACTCTTCATCTTCGTCATCGTTAAACACCACCAGCATTAAAGTCTCATCTTCGTCTTCGTCAACACCGGTAACCACTCTTCATCTTCGTCCATCGCCGAATCGGATAAACCAAACTAGTAACCACCAAACCAGTAATGTTTTAGAAATTTATGTGTCAAGATTCTAGGTGAATCTTTCCCAATCTGTGCATTTGAATTACATGTCAAAAGGATCATTTGAGGATACAAAAGGTTTTTTTGCTTGATCTTTATAAGATAATGTATTATTTATGATTGATCTTCCATTATAATGCAATTCTTAATTCTAAATTTCTAAATTCTAATTATATAATTGGGTATTCTCATGCAAGGAAAACAATTAATGGATAATGTCAAAATGAAAATGTAGACATCTAAAACCAAAATGAAATAGTTGTGCTTGTTTGTGAACTAAAAGTTGGAGGAAGATACAAGCTTCATTTCTAATTCAGAGGAATTTAATAGTTGTGTTTGTGAACTAGTTTTTGTCATTACCTCTTATTTCTTTATCATGACTTATGAAATTGACTTTAAGCTTATTTTATAAATTCTAAATAAGATATTCCTTTTAACCATAAATTCTAATTAAATGGTTGCCCACCACTCTTATTTGTTTATTTTCTTTGTTTTGTTGTTGCTCTTCATTGTAGATGAGTGGGTTTGGAAGCTCACCCCAACAGTAGTGGGTCAGGGTCAGAATCAGATTCTTTTGATGTACAATTAACAGAATTAAGAAAATGGAAGGGAAAAAGGAAAATTCTCATCAAACTCTGATAGATCGCCATTGTAAAAAAAAATATGATTCATCGCCATCGATCACATCAGTAGCAACTAAAGAAAAAGCTAGAAGATCTTAAGTGTGGAAAGTTTTCCGCATGAGTGAAGATAATCCGGATATGGTTGTATGTACATATTGTCAGAAGACTTATGTTTGCAGTGCAAAGGATCGGTCCACAACCAACTTGAAGAGGCATATAGAGACTTGGAAATCGTGATTAGCTTATTGTGAAGAACAAGGTGTTTTGGTTGGGATTGGTGAAGAGGGAGGCACAAGTGGAAATCTCACTGTGAGAGACAGTCATTTCAATCAAGCAGCGTGTCGGAAAGCAGATGTGAAGATGATTATTGTTGACAAGCTACCATTTAGCTTTATAGAGAAATAGGGTTTTCGACATTTCTGTAGTGTTGTCGTCCCTCGTTTTGATGTCCCATCTCGTAGGATTATAACTAGAGATATCATACAGCTGTATGCTGATGAAAAAGTTATGTTGAAGAGTATTTTATCTGCGGGTCATCAGAGAGTTAGTTTGACCACCGACATATGGACGTCAATTCAAAACATTAGTTACATGGTTATCACTGGACATTTCATAAATAGAGATTGGTAGTTGCATCGGTGAATCCTTAGCTTATGTCCAATTAACAATCACAAATGGGACACTATTGGAAGATTAATAGAGTCTTGTTTACATAACTGAGGTATTGAGAGAATTTTTACTATAACTGTGGATAATGCCAGTGTCAATGTTGTTGCCATCCAACAGTTGGTGAGGAAGATGAGGACATGGAGGGGAGATGCATTGGTGCTTAATGGAGAGTATGTGCATATGCGGTGTTGTGCTCACATATTAAACTTAGTTGTGTCTAATGGTTTGAAAGAATTGGATGACAACATTATAACAATTCGCAATGTTGTTAAGTATGTGAGATCTTCTCCATCAAGATTGGAAGCATTTCAAATTCGGATCCTTTATTTGATTCTGATATTTCAAATTCGGATCCCTTATCAAATTCGGATATCTTATCAAATTCGGATCTCTTATCAAATTCGGATCCCTTATCAAATTCGGATCCCTTATCAAATCAAATTTGTTCGATCCGATAACTAATCGAATCGGTTCGAACAAATCCGATCTGATCCGATAGTTATCAGATCAGATCGGTTCGAGTTTGATAACCGTTTCGAACCTTATCGGATTTAATTTATTCGTGTTAATCGAATCGAATCGGATTCAGATTCGGTCTGATCCGATCCGAATCCGACAGTGCCCATGCTAAACTAATATATGTGGTAATACTAAATTATTAGGTGAAATTCTTGCAATTTTATTTTAAACTTAAATCAATTTTATGATACTCTATAATTAAATCAAATCCAACCCGTGCTTAATTAGGATGGGTTTCGTAATTTTTCTCCACAAGACTAAATCATAAATATTATTTGGGCTTGGGCTTAATGGTACAAAGTACGTTGTTTTTGTGTTTGTTTGTTTTTTTAAATAAAAACTCCTATATTTTTCTTTCATAGAATTCGATGTGGTTGAAAAACTTTATTCTAAGAAAGTTTTCAACTTCCAACATCATACGAAACCGATCAATGTAAATTTTGAAGCACAACTTTCAAGGGAGAGGAGCAAAGTCACGGAAATGGTGAGTGTGTGAGAGAGTTGTTTTGATTTTGTGTTATGTAAATTGATTTTCCAAAAGTCAAAAACTCATTTATCAAATCAAATTTGGTATATGTCTTTCACAAATCAAGCTGATTTATTAATTAAAAATCACAATTTGATTTTGTGAACTGTAAGTATTTACAAATTGATTGCCGAAGTTTCCTTGAGCTAATGCAAAATATATATGTTGTTGTATAAGTAACATGCCATTCAATCTTCAGGTTGAAATCAAATGCTGCAAAAAATTGAAACTTTCATGTCTTGGAAAACTTCCCCACTTTTTTTCTATTTAATTAATGATATAACATAGAGAAAAATATGGAGATGATTCAAAAAATACGAAATATTAAAATATTAAAAACCTCCTTTAAATATTATTTGTATCTGCTTTTAAGTAATTGTGTAATGTTTCATATATAATGTAATAATTAACTAACAAACCTTGTTTATTGTCCCTGCTTAAAAAATTTAGGTGAGATCAACAAAAAAAGATGGCAAAAAAAAAGAACAATTTTTTTTAACTCATCACTTTTACAGGAAAAATGGAGAATATAACAAGTAATAGGCTTTGATAGATAGAGATTTATTAGGAATTAACAAATTCTTGCAAAAAAAAAAAAAAAAAACAAAAAAAACAAATAAGGAAATAAATCTTGAATACTCATTAAGAAATAATATACATGTAAATAGGAAATAAATCTTGACATTTCATTAAAAAAATATTACACAGGTAAATAAATCGTCAAAAGTTAAGTAAATATCAGCATATTTTTTTATGAGGACGGGATCCCAATCCAAAATTGTTACGCTGTCTTGCTGCTCCAGCTGTTTCTAACAAAAATAATCATAAAAACAACAACAAAAGAAATCAAATTATACAAAATAAAATAAAATCAGTAACATTATTTTAAGCATTTACAAAAATTATCGAATTTTGAAGATAGTAAATGATAAGAAGAATGAATACCGCGTAAATATCATTGGTCTTGACGTCCTCCTCCTGTCCTGTGCCTGATCTCTTGACTTCGTCGGTCTTCAATAACCTGCAAATATCAAATCCAACGGTTCGAACCGTCAGATCAGCATAAAAGAGATTTCATATGATCCAACGGTTAAAATTAAACGCAAAAGAAAGGCCAACTCACATTCTCAGTGCTTTGCTCACCGACCGCTCGACGTATCTTGATTGCAGATGAGCAACCGCCGGAAGAGAGCAGCTTGAGAATGGTTTCGGCTAGGCGCTCAATGTGAGACGAATCACTGAATAGTGTTTATGAGGAAAAATCGAATCATATTACTATAAGAACAGAATTTAGAAATATTTAAACTTTACAAAAAAACATCACTTTTTCTATATTCTTAAAGCTTTCTTTACTTAAAGTTTTATATTTGGGTTAGTTTGAGCTCTCAATTTATACTCAAAACAATGACTCAAATGTCAACAAATGAATAGCTTCTGAAGAAACTAAAGCTATATGAGTGAAAATTTATCTCGTTTTTTTTTTTTTTTAATAAACTGTACATGAGATATTTATATATAATGATTGCAGCATAAAAGGAAAACACAAGTCATGATCCTTAGATGATGTTAGCCGTTAATGAGCTGTTGACAGGATTCTTGTAAATCTTGGGTATGTGATTGAGAGAAATTTGTGGCTGAGAAAGTTATTCCAAGATTAGTGCCAACTGTCATATATGTCTCAAGAGTAGAGTAATTGATATTCCTATCATCCCCCTCAAACTCGGAAATGATATACAATGCACTTCAAGTTTGTGTCGAAAACCAGCGAAGATGTGTTTGCTTAGTGGCTTGGTGAACACATCAGAAATTTGGAGAGGAGATAGAATATATTTTGTGAGAATGGTTCCATGGGCTACCTTTTCACGAACAAAATGGGCATCAAGTTCTATATATTTCGTTCTTGCATGAAATACCGGGTTTCTTGTCAGGTGTAAAACACTTAAGTTGTCACAAAGCAATGTGATATTTTGGTTGGTCGAAGACCAATGTCTTGAAGCAGATACATTATCCATGTGAGTTCAGCTGCAACGGATGTCATTGATCTATACTCTGCTTCAGCACTTGATTGGGAAACAATGTTTTGCTTTTTTGAACTCTATGAGATGAGATTGGCACCAAGGTAGAAGTAATGACTAGAAGTGCTCCTACGAGTGAGAGGGCAACCAGCCCAATCTGAATCTGAGAAGCCGTACAAATGAATGGAGCTTTGAAATAAAAATCTAATGCCGAAATCAATTATTCCTTTCAAATATCGAAGAATACGTTTAACTGCCTAAAGGTCAGATTTTGTGGGAGATTGAAATGCTGGCAAACTCAATTTACAGCATGTGTGATGTCTGGCGGAGCGAATGTTAGATATTGTAGGCTTCCAACTAATCCTTTGTATTCTGTGGGATTGACTAATTCATCATCGTCCGCTGCTGAAGTAGTTTTAATGGTCGTGGAGTACGTATTTGACCGGTGAGTAAAAACACGCGTATAACGCAAGCGCACGTATCGTTCAAGTAGTATAAAAAGTATCGATCCCACGAGGACTTAAACCTAATCTATTAATTTATGAAGTTAAATGTTTACAAGTATCTAATGGATTAATTGTTTGATTGGGTGGTGACTTTAAAATTAAAATAAGTAAATAAAATTGCTTGAAAGTAGATTGAAGAAAATTCAAATTTATAAAACTATTTAGGGTTGTGAATCATTCCAATATCTTTTTAAAAGATGAAGTGGTTATTTCATGTTTGTGTAATATATCGGTTTACTAACCTAGAACACTAAATCATGCGAAAGCCTCTGTCGATGGTCAGACGCAAATACCCAGTATAACCCAATTGAACCATATGTCTATGTCAACCAAATTACCTGGATTCATTAAGATTAAGTTCCAAAAAATGTTACCCCCGCCCGACAGGTATATGTCTATCATGTAAGGAAATCTATTAAAGGGTTATATATCATCAAGGAAGATCGTGAGCTATTAAGTCTAAGGCTGTAACCTAAAATTCATTTATCAAGTTTATTTTAGATTTACCAGATCAATCTTATTAATGGCCAGTTAACAAGACGCGTTACACTTAAGACTTAATAAGTAAACCTTTAAATTACCCAAACTATAATTTAACCCCTTATCAACCGGTGATATTGGATTTCATCACAACCCCAGATAACCGGCTTAGTTACGACACATATTTACGGGTAGTAAAAACTTAAATAAAATAAAAGACATAAAGTAAAATGCTGAAAAGTAAATGACGGAAAGTAAATGCTGAAATTAAATACTGAAAATTAAATGCTGAAAAGTAAAATGCTGAAAGTAAATTACTGAAAAGTAAAATGCTGAAAGTAAATTGCTGAAAAGTAAATGTTGAAAGTAAATTGCTGAAAAGTAAATAAAGTAAAAGTACAATAAAAGAAAATGCTGAGGTAAAAGGATCCACTTTTATTACTTCTATTTTAGATATCTCCATTAATATAATATATTAACTTTGCATGATAATTACCAATCAGCCATATATGCGGTATCCAGATTAAGTCAAATTAATAATTAATTACCAACCGACCAATCAGGCGGTATCCAGTTTAGTCAGGTTAAAACCAATTTAAATAATTACCAACCGACCAATATGACGGTATCCTCGTTAAGTCAGGTTTTAACTAGTTTATATATTATAATTAAGGGAGATTAATCTAAATATTAGTAATAAAAGTTTTACTTTTTACCATAGCAAAGAGAAATTACCTCCTCATTACTGAAAAGTAAAAACTGAAAATTAAAGAAAGAAAAGTATTGTGCGTAAAAGTAAATTGCGGAAAGTAAAAACTGAAAAGTAAAGAAAAGAAAGTGCGAAAGCGGAAATTAATTACTGAAAGCTATAAATAAACAAACAAAATACAATCTTCTTAGTATTCTTAATGAATTTCAAAGAAGAAAGTATGAATTTGCAAATGAAATGACTTGGTATTTATAGGCAAAATTTTGCCTCCATCAAATCATCCACCAAATTCATTATTAATTGCTCCACTAATTGCTCAACCAAATCCATTATTAATTTCTACACAAATTACTTATGATGTTTGGTGGTATTTTGATAATTTTTATTATTTATTTATTAATTTATTTTTTGCTTTGAAAATGACTTTAATAATTACACACAACACACTTCTGGATGGTTCATCAATTTCGAGCATGAAATCTTCAGAATTCGAAATTATTTCGTATTTCACAGTTGTAGATCTTTGAGTCTTCTTTAATCTGAAACTTGAATCAGCTCAATCCGATATCGGAGTAAAAAGTTATGCCCAAAATACGACAGATGCACAAAAACTTGAATTTCCAAAACTACACTTCTTTAAAATGCCCTTTCAAGTTTCCAATATCCAAAATTAATATGTCAAGTCCAATTTTTGTCCTTTTTTTGACCCACATTTCGTCCTAAATGATTTCATTGTGTCCCAATATTATATTATCTGCAAAATAAACTAAAACACATCAAAACGTTCATCAAACCCGAGAAACTAAACAAAATATTAAGTAAAAGGGGCGGTAAATATTGATATATTTTCCGCTCATCACACCCCCAAACCTAACATTTTGCTAGTCCTCGAGCAAAACAACAAAATAAAATACAAGAAATAATTAAAATTAAACTAAGCCACTTTTGTAGGGATCACAGTTGCATTTAGCATATAAAAGTTATAGTCTCGTGAGGGCTTACAACAACGATACCCACAAACGTTTTACAAAGTAAAAAGATAATAAAACTAATGCACACAAAAGCAAAAAGACAAGAGAAAAAAGAATAAAGAAGTTAGTGACTAATCAGGTGAAACTTCTACTCCAAGTTACTAGTTGTTTTCTTTCTTTCTAAATTACTGAATAAGTAAATTCTCCGATTATATTTACCATTCTCCATATGCACAACCGAAAAAATATTAATCAACTCATTTTTGCCCACAATAGTCACAAGTGCAGTTGATAAAAGAGTAATATTTTTGTCCTAAAGTTTTATCAGAATTCACACATTTTTGCAGCAATGGAATAATTTTTCTGATTTTTCTAATTTTTCTGATTTTTTTCTTTGATTTTTGATTTTTTTTTATACAATATCTTTCATCTATGTAGCGAGTGTTGGGTCGGTAGCTCACAAACCAGTTGGCTTTAGGGCACCAGGTGTTAAGACACCCTACGGACTTAATTACTCAAACTTCAGATATATATATTTTTGCAACATCCTTGATCCATGTAGCGAGCTTTGGGCCAGTGACTCCCAAACCAGTTGGCTTTAGGGCACTAGGTGTTAAAACACCCTTACAGACTTAATAACTCGGACATCAGACGTTTTTTTTTTACTCCATCGCTTTTTATAGATGCTTCCTCCAATTAAACTAGTGAATTTACAAATTAAATAATTCAAAAGGAAATAAACAAAAATTAACTTGTTCCGAATTAGGTTTGAAATACGTCTCAGGAGTGGAAACTTCTTACTCATCTATCTCTTACCAATTTCACATTTTTAGTCAAAATAAAAACGCAAAATATTTTTGTAATTTTTGAAAAATTTTCAATTTTTTTTTGTATTTTTCGAAAAATTTTGGACTGAAAATAAAAACAACACACCACTAAAAACTAATTCCCTCCCCCAAACCTAAATGAGACATTGTCCCCAATGTCTTAAACAGTAGAAGAAGAGTTTAGAAGATTGTACCTGGTTAGCTGAATTTCTACATGAAAAGTTAAAGGTTAAGATCCAGATTAATCCGACGCCTCTTACCAAGATCGTCCTCGGACCAATTTATCTTTGAAATGATAGGGTCAATTTGTGGTTTATAGGCTAAGATTTGGTCAATTAGATTCGGAACAGTTCTGGCAGTGAAGAGGAGTTCTTTTAAAGGTTTTGACACGAACCCATTTCTCCGGGCATCATCAAGAAACACACAAAGAAAATCATAAAATCCTTCAACGTTATACAATCCAAGCGGTTTCTGGTGTATGTTCAGGTTCACCCAAGATAACACTGTAAAAATTTCCTCCAATGTACCCAAGCCACCTGACACGATCAGTTCCTCTCTGTTTGATGGTCCAATAAGATTTGCTTCTGCCAAGGGTTTTGGGATGAATCTTAAAATGTGACTGCCTCCTCCTGTACAACTTTTGAAATGATCCCCATTAGTCCAAGATTGCCTCTGCCATATACTAAGTGCATATTCCTTGCAGCTAAAACTCGACCCAATTCATGTGTTGCTTCTACGTATTGTGGCTTAACACCAACACTAGTACCGCAAAACACACAGTTGTTTTCAAATCGTCTTCTTGAAGTGGCTTCCATGTTTTACTCTGGATGTCTTCAAAAGTGCAATGATGAGTTGAATTTATAACACCTGAAAATGGTAAGTAAAATAATAGCACTAGTACCTGCCAAATGACAATTATTAGTTAACAGCAAAATAAATCATGATAGTCAAAAAGGTCTGGATCATGTCGGAGAAAATAAAAGAAAACAACAAAACAAATCACAATTATTAGGAAAAGACAAAGAGATATAATATGTACAAGAAAAGTAGCGGCTTGATTGACGTCTATGCGTCAGGGACAAGTTTTCCATCAAATTTTCTTATAAATTGGCAAACATGGTCTTTTTGAGTCAGATTCCCAAGACTTAACTGTTGTCTTTCTTTTTGGAATTGTGTATGTAATTTGCAAATGACTATATGAACATATCCACTGGGATGCGTCTCAAGAGTCAAAGATATATTATCTACAGACTCCTTACTCAAGCCATCCCTAATGAATTTAATTTTATCTTCGCGATTATCAGACACCATTCCTAAAGAACGACAACGAGTATTGCAATTCCAGCGTGCCCATTTATAACAAACACCCATTTGCTTAGCTCTACGTTTATTTACATAGGTGCTTCTTCCTAAACCAGGCAGAAGTGAAATAAAAGAGTCAGAAGACTCACCTGCCAATCAGACACGTGCTTCAGGTTCACCCAAGATAACACAGTTGTAGATTTTTGAGTCTTCTTTAATCTGGAACTTGAATCAGCTCAATCCGATATCAGAGTAAAAAGTTATACCCAAAATACGACAGGTGCACAAAAATTGGAATTTCCAAAACTGCACTTCGTTAAAACGCCCTTTCAAGTTCCAATCTCCAAAATTAATATGTCAAGTCCAATTTTTTCCCTTATTTGACCCATATTTCGTCCTAAATGATTTCATTGTGTCCCAATATTATTTTATCTGCAAAATAAACTAAAACACATCAAAACGTTCATCAAACCCGAGAAACTAAACAAAATATTAAGTAAAATGGGCGGTAAATATTGATATATTTTCTGCTCATCAGTATTGGAGAACATGTGTGCGTATTGGCTTTTCTTAGAAGGTCCCTTGTGTATTTAGCCTGAGACAGAAATAATCCTTTGCTAAATGTCTTAACTTCAATGCCGAGAAAATAATGTAGATCTCATAGATCTTTTAATGAAAATTTTGAGTTCAAGGTTTGGATGATAGAGTTGATGGCTGTATTATTGTTCCCTGTCACAATGACATCATCAACATAATTTAAAATTAGTATGATAACAAAATTATGGTTAAAAATAAAAAGTGAATTATCTGTTTTACCGCTATGAAAACCCAGACGAACCAAGGCTTTAGAAAGACATTCAAACCATGCTCTCGGAGCCTGTTTGAGACCGTAGAGAGACTTGTGTAGCTTGCAAACAAATGATGGATGATTTAAGTCTTGGAAGCCAGGAGGTTGTTCCATAAATATTGTTTCCTTAAGTTGATCATGCAAAAAGGCATTTCAGACATCGAGTTGATGAATGCACCATTTGAGACTCACAGCGAAGGCTAATATGAGTCTGATTGTTGTAGGCTTGATTACAAGGCGGAAGGTCTCACCAAAGTCAAATCCTGGAACTTGAGTAAAACCTTTTGCAACTAATCGTGCCTTATACCTATCAATTTCTCAATTTTCCTTGTACTTTATTCGATAAACCCATTTGGAACCAACTATATTAGTATTTGGAGGGCGAGGAACCAGCGACCAAGTTTGATTTTGATGAAGGGCATCGAGTTCTTCTACCATGGCTTTAATCCATACAGGATTTTTGTTGGCAGATTTAAAGGTCTTGGGTTCAGTCTGTATGTGGTGGTTGGCATGAAGAGCTAAGGTTTGGTTATTTTCGAGTTTATTTCGTGTAATCATTGGGTGAATATTTTACGGACTATGCTTGTGAATTGATAGTATTATATTGGGGAGAGCTAGTTTGGTGGTCGTTGCTGGTAATGGGTGTGGATGAATTGATTATTGCAGTTTCCTAAGGAGATGTTGGCATGAATTTGAGTATAATAGGTGTTCAAATTGTTATTTCCTATAGTTTCAGAAGTTGACAGTGGTTGAGGGGTGTTAGGATGGGTAGAGATTATTGAGCCTATTGTAGGCATTGTATTTTTACATGTGAAACCCGATGATGAGCCTCATTTGGAGGCACTATCTTTTAAGTCGCGGAAATCGCGGGAAACGGACGTCGGAAGGGAAGAGTCAAGAATTGACGGTTTTGTCGGATTTAGTTCACGTGTTTAGCTTCGGGTTCGCTGTTGGATCTCCGTTTTAAAAAAAAAAACTTAACCTTAGCCCAAGCCCATTAAATCACATCCAAAGAAATAATTAATATATGTCACAAATCAAAATAATTAAAACATTAAAATATATGTCACAAATTTTAAATTAAATTCACAAACTAATTAAAATAAAATCTTAATTAAATTAAATTCACAAATTAAAATTAATTAACTCACAAATATAAACTAAATTGAAATTAAATAATCAATTAATTGAATTAAATGTTAAATCTAAATTACAAACCAATTAAATAATAAATTAAATTAATTGCAATTAAAACTAAATCAAATAAAATCAAAAATCAAATACCAAAATTAAATAATTTACTTCCAATTAAAATTAAATCATTCCAAAATTAAAGATATCAATCACCTAATTTAAATATTATTCACCTAAAATACACATATTCCTTGCCTAATCAACACAAACTAAATATACTACATTCCTAATTAGCCTAAATTTGTCCCCCAATCAAATATGTATTTTCCTTTTGTGACACTAATTAGATATTACAAATCACTATCCATGCAAACCCTAATTGACAACTATAAAACACACATTAAACCAACCCTAATGGACAACTCTCCAATCTCTCACACACAGACGGCTACAAAACAAAAAAAAAGTAATGAAACCCTAAACAGCTCCTCATTTACAATACACGGCAAATACAATAAACCCATAACAGCCACACTCACAGCCCCCCTTAACATCCATGCGCCATGCACTAAAGGCCCTCATGAAGACAGCCACATAACGCTCACATTGCCACCTTGATGCACTCAAAAAAGCCACAAACATTCACTCACGCCTGGCAGCCTCTTCTCAAGCCAAAATCTGCTCAATACAATCCCCACACTCGCCACTTCATCCTTCAGCCAATTCACGCTGCCCTCCACTCAGCCAAATCCACCCTCACTGGCCCCTTTACGTAAGCACCCAAATCCTTCATTCAACACCATTCACACATAAACCTTAACTGCCTAATTCCATAGCCCCTGACCTTACCTTCACGCCACCCTCCAGCCTTCGGCCACATCAAAGAAAAAAAATAAACCTCACGTTGAAGCAAATAGCTTCCACGCAGACCCCTAAAACACAAGCTAATAGTGCCAATAACCCCATAGACCTGCACACCTTTCACGCTAGCCACAAGGCCACCTTCAATGTCTAAAAATGGCCACACACCGAGATCAAACCAGCCACTCACATACTGCCATAGAACCCTCTGAAAATAGCCGCATATTACCCCTGAAATCACCTCTAAAACACGTCACAAATCTGCCTCAAAACAGTCCAAAACCGCAGCCCAAACCGAGACAAAAATCGCCAAAACAGTGAACAAACGAGACCTGAAACAATAAGCAGAAACTGCGAGGAAACAGCAGCAAAACGGAGTAAAAACAGCGGGGAAAACAGTGGAACAACAAGTTAAGACGCTAAACAAGTGAACCAGAAAAGTTGCGGAGTGATAGCCCTTCCGACGGTTGTAAACGCGAGTCCGGAAGACGACTTAAAAGGTTAGACCTGAGGGTACCTTTCAACTTTTTTATTTGATTTTTATTGATTCTTTTAATTGTGTTTTAATCATTTATTGAATATTGTTTGCATGTGATGTGTGTTGTGGCCATTGATTAAAACGGGAAATACGTCGTCTCTCGTGGTATATAGGATGGAAACCCAGACGTAAATTACGTAGCCGATTCCAAATGGACGGTAGTGCGGTCTGTACTTGGGATACAACTCCACGTACCACTTGAGTAAATGGCGTATATTTCGCTTTATGTTATTTTGATTATTCTCACTTTATTATTCCGTCTTTTAATTTCTGCATGTTATTTATTTATGTTATGATGCGATCGAGCGCATGGGCTTAGTAAGTGGAATGAAAGGTTCCCTATGGGGAAGGGTCAAAGCCCTTTACCATGATGCTTTGCCGCGCCGGTTGATGTGTGTTCGGTTGAATGCAAAATACGTTCAATCGGACATACTAAGTTTGATATGATTGTCTTTATTTTTGTATGTATGATGCGATTGAGCGCATGGGCTTAGTGAGTTAATCCAAAGGTCCCCTCTTTGAGAGACGAAGAGCCTAAAAGGCCACCTTTGTGACACTACTCTCGCCGCGCCGCGCGACGAAGTGTGTTTGGGTTGAATGTACTATCAATTGGGCATACGAAGTCCTACACTTTTATTGTCTTTATTTCATGTATTGTGATGTGACGCGCATGGGCTTAGTATGTTGGTCTAAAGGTCATCTCTTTGAGAGACAAAGAGCCCCCAAAAGGCCACCTTTACGGCAGTACTTCGCCGCGCCCCTTTATTTTGTTGTTTAGTATGACGTATTCTTACATGACCATGCATCATATCACATTGCGCATGGGCTTAGTATGTTGGTCTAAAGGTCCTCTCTTTGAGAGACAAAGAGCCTAAAAGGCCACCTTTACGGCAGTACTTCGACGCACCTCTTTTATTTAGTTATTCGCTTCATAACGTCTTTTTTGAAAATTCATGCATCATATTGCATTGCGCATGGGCTTATTAAAGTGAGATCAAGGGTCCTCCACTTTGAGGGGTGAAAATGCTTGAAAGCTACCTTTTGCTACAATGATTTGCCGCGCCCCTTTATCTGTTGTTATGTACGAGAAATCATATATTCATATGTTCATGTATGTGTCATGTTGTTTACTGCATTTTGGAGGTCATTGCTATAACCCGTTCGAACGCGTTCCGAAACGCCGCACGAACGCATGTTTTCTGTCTGGTCCCGTTCGAACGCGTTATCAAACGCTATACGGACGCGAACCTTCTGTTTACCGTTTGAACGCGTTTACGAACGCTACACGAACGCGAATACACTGAATTGAGTCATTTTCATCACATGTGCGTCTGTGTCTATATCTATCTTCTTTTGCACCACGTCATAGCATGCTCACTTTAATGCCTAATTGCATCCCTAAGCGTCTTTTTGCATTATGTACTTAGTTGACCCTTTTATTTGTGCATGGACATGTAATGGCTATTTGTTTATGATATGTCTATGAAATCACATGTTCACCATCATTTGATTCGGCTTTATGTGTGCTTGTGTGGTTAGTTTGTGCTTGCGTTTCCATGAATACAACATGCCAATGAATTGTCTGTTTGTTGATTTAATGTACTTCTAAGCATGCAATCTTATATGTGAAATACATGTATATTTAGGCGCATATTTTATTTTATAAATGTGAATTTAGAAGCATGATACCCTTAGAAATAAGTGTTACTTCAACTTGTTTAAATTATTATATAAATCCTTTCATTACAAGTGACATGAGTAAGGGACCATTCTGAACCCAACGGTTTGAGGTCTTCCCTTGCGAGGGGTGAGTGCGGCCTTAAATCTCATTTTCCCGGTTCACACCGGGTGGCGACTCCATTATTCTCCGGTTTAGTCCCCCGTGGCTACTCCGTACTCCCGACCGGGCCCCGAACCTGGGACAGCATGCGTCGCCCAGATTTCCTGTGTCCCCACAGTCTGGCGACTCCACTGGGGATATGAGAATTGGCCCCGAAATATTGTATTGTAATGAGTGGATTTATGTTTTAATTGGCCATGTCTATAGTGGATAAGTGAAGGTTTAATCAAGGGCACTTTGAGGCTAGGTAATGGTTTGGTGTCTTCCTTCACTCACTACCTTTCTAGAAGGAAAAGCTGTGAGGACACCTACATGGCCATCTACTCGTAGCCTCTATGATGGACTAATTTAGAGGACTCGTTGTTTATTCCTGACACCAAGCGATAAGAGCCTAAGAGGCTTGGGTATTTAAGTGAGCCTCGCTCCACCTTCCCTCTGGGGAATCTACAACGGGAAATCCATTTGACAGTCCGTCACACACCATAGCTCATTGGCACGTACCTTAGTGTATAAAAAGGGATACGCTCACTTGGTCGCCTGAACCCTTGAGTGGGGAGACCTAGTTGTGGGCTATCCTTCGCCGGTGAGAGCCTTTGTCCATACTCTTGCAAATCCACCCATAGACCGGTTTGTATGGTTAAAGTAACAATTATTTCCTTGAGAATGTGCTTATGGACCATCCTCATTTGGATGCAGTGGACTATTATCAGAAATGCGGGCTTGCTGGCCATTTAAACTGGGGCAAGTTCGTACTGTATGACTATTAGGCCCAAGGCTTCTGAAATGTTGATTGTCCATTATGTAAAAATTATTATGTCATTATCTCCCTTCTATGCTTGTGTATTTGGGAAACATCATCGTTGGATCCATTTGGACCATTTGTCATGGGATATGGTTGTTGGCCATTTAAACTGGGACAAGATTTTATTCCATGACTTTTTGGGCCAAAAGCGTCTAAGTGTGGTGGGCCACCTTGTGCTTGTGTTCGGAATGTTATCATTTGGATTTAGTTGGCTCTTTGCCATGACATGAACTCGTGGCCATTTTAAACTGGGACGGGTTCACTCTATGACAGTTGTCCCAAAAGCTTCTAAAATGATACTAGGCCGATGTGATGTTTGAGAATTTCATTTTTATTTAGTATGTTATATGTTACATGCATCTCATGCACCTCATTGCATACATATATCATGTTAACACACCATCTATGTCTCTAAAGCCAACATAGATACCGTTTGGGTTAGAGACGTGACAAGGCTCACTAAAAGAACAACATGAGTGGATCCGATAATGAGGTCCCGTATCCGGTAGATCAGTTAGAGAACAGTCTCGCCAAAGTCACTGAACAGTTGCAGGCCTTGACTACTGCTGATGCGCTCGGTATGGCCGTGGTCTCGTGCTGGGGGTAGTTCTGGGAGATGTTAAGACCAGAGGAACTCCAACAGATTGGGGGATGACACCCCCACTTTTGATCGATATGGCAGAATATGCAGCGGGCAGAGTATCTGGGTCTCAGGCAGAGTTCAGTCAAAAACTTCGGGATCAGTTGAGTCCGTTACCCGCAAGATGAAGGGTAAGGATGAAGACTTACTAGACTATGAGGCGATGACCTTTGAGGAACAGTTGCCTGCTCAGTTCAGAATGCCCGACATGGCCAAGTTTAATGGGAATGGAGACCGAGAGTCCCACCGCAGCAATATGTTCTCAGTCATGAGTTCAGTGGGCTATCACAGCGCCAAGTCCAAAAGATGTTTGGGATGTCACTCGAGGGGGCACCTGTGGTTTGGTATCATAGCCTTGAGAAGAAGGTTAAGGAAGATTGGAGGGAACTAGCTGATGCTTTTCTGAAGCAGTATATTTTACAGAATAGAGATTGACTTGTCACTCCGAGATTTGAGAACACTAAGCAGAAGCCGGAAGAAAGCTTCAAGGAGTATGAGATCGCTGGAGAAGCCAGCTTTTGAAAATGCAGACTCGGCCCTCAGAGAAGGACCAAATCAAAATGATCATCAAGGGTACTAAGCCCTCTATTTATAGTAAGCTGAGGAGGATGACTTCGATGATTTCTGATTTTCGACAGTTGAGGGAAACTGTCATGGATATAGAAGAAGAAGAAGCTGAGAACAGAAAGATCTATGGCCATAATATGAGGACTTTTGAGGGGGCATTCTGAGGCCAAGCCCGCTGCGGCCGAAGTCGCTGCCATCAGAAACAGGCAATTCTCCAACCTTGGTAGACCTTTGTCGGAGGTATTTGAAAGTTACAGGGACAAGGAATCTTGAAACCCTTAGAAGGCAAGTCACTTCCGCACCCCCACCACCACACTAAATGTGAACCTTTATTGTCACTTCCACCAGCTACATGGCCATGACACCGACAATGCACCCGCCTCAGGCATGAAATTCAAGATCTCATAGATTCCATAAAATACCCAACCCATGAAAAGAACCCTCAACCACCAAGCTTCTTACATGGATGACAGTGAAGAAAAACCATAGGCCGAGAAGAGGAACGAAGCGCAGTGCTGCGGATGATGGAGATGTTCCTCCTAGTCTATTTGATCCAGTTTTTTTTAAAAAGACATTGATTTTGTTACTTGTTCGAACTCTTTTCCTCAACGATAATAAAGACGTTCATTTCGCTGAAACTCTTCTGCAATATGAGTATATTTGAGAAAAGTATTCAACCTTGGTACTATGGAATCCAGTGATGGACACAGGGAACCTTCGAAATAAGCAAACAGAAAAGATAAGATAGACATTCAGAAATTGGGAAATAGAGGTAGTGAAAATGTCAGACTTGGAAGGGAATTAGTTCACCGAGCCTGATCAACGTAGACAGATTGAAGCAGTAGCTTGCCTGAAGAAAAGAGAAGACTAAGCAGTCATCAAGAAAAATTGACGGAAGACCTAACCCGACGGGATAAGAACATTCATACATGCATACACGTAACACATTTTGCATTCTTTCGTGTTTGTTCTGTTTTTGTATTCACAGGTTTTGAAGAAAAAAAAAGTGGCAAAGACAAGCCAAACATAAGCAGTAACAGTAACAGTACAATGTCAGCAGTCTTCAGAATGAATCACATGGGTGAGGCCTATATCAGCAGTATCAGTCTAGGGGAGAGGCCCATATCGGTAGCAATTAGGCCGAGGCCCACTTCATTATCAGCATTGCCCCGGGTAGGGTTATGGCATTCTGGGGGCGAGGCCCATACTACATCAGATCAGCATTGCCGGGTATGGCATTCTGGGGGCGAGGCCCGCATCACATCAGATAGTTCCGCCGAGAATGGCACTCCGAGAATGGAGATATAGGCGGGAATGGACAGCTCGAGAATAAGCACGCCGAGAATGGCACTCCGAGAATGGAGATATAGTCCGGGAATGGACAGCTCGAGAATGAGCACGCCGAGAATGGCACTCCGATAATGGAAAGTACAGTTCAGCGAATGAACAAGCCGGGAATGGCACTCCAAGAATGGAAAGCACAGCTCGAGAAGAGCACGCGAGAATGGCACTCCGATAATGGAGTAGTACAGTTCAGGAATGAAACAAGCCGGGAATGGCACTCCAAGAATGGAAGCACAGCTCGAGAATGAGCACGCCGAGAATGGCACTCTGATAATGGAAGTACAGTTCGTATGATGAACAAGCCGGGAATAGCACTCCAAGAATGGAAGCATAGTTCGAGAATGAACACTCACAGTAAGTAAACTCAAGTAACGGTTCGGGAATGGACCAACTCACAGTAACGGTTCGGGAATGGACCACCTTACAGTAACAGTTCAGGAATGGACCAACTCACAGTAACGGTTCGGGAATGGACCAACTCACAGTAACGGTTCGAGAATGGCCCACCTTACAATAACGGTTCGGGAATGGACCACATCACAATACGGTTCGGGAATGAACCAGGGGTCGCAGCACCTCACCACCCAAATCAACTCAAACACGTGGAAAGTCAAGTGGCAGTTGGCTAGCCAGGTAAGTAAAAATGCATTGCATAGACTTTGATAGGATTGTCACTGTCACACACTGCACAAGTCCCATCAAAGTGGGGGCGACTGTAGGCATTGTATTTTTGCATGTGAAACCCGATGATGAGCCTCATTTGGAGGCACTATCTTTTAAGTCGCGGAAATCGCGGGAAACGGACGTCGGAAGGGAAGAGTCAAGAATTGACGGGTTTTGTCGGATTTAGTTCACGTGTTTAGCTTCGGGTTCGCTGTTGGATCTCCGTTTTAAAACTTAACCTTAGCCCAAGCCCATTAAATCACATCCAAAGAAATAATTAATATATGTCACAAATCAAAATAATTAAAAACATTTAAAATATATGTCACAAATTTTAAATTAAATTCACAAACTAATTAAAATAAAATCTTAATTAAATTAAATTCACAAATTAAAATTATTAACTCACAAATATAAACTAAATTGAAATTAAATAATCAATTAATTGAATTAAATGTTAAATCTAAATTACAAACCACCATTAAATTAATAAATTAAATTAATTGCAATTAAAACTAAATCAAATAAAATCAAAAATCAATACCAAAATTAAATAATTTACTTCCAATTAAAATAATCATTCCAAAATTAAAGATTATCAATCACCTAATTTAAATATTATTCACCTAAAATACACATATTCCTTGCCTAATCAACACAAACTAAATATAACTACATTCCTAATTAGCCTAAATTTGCCCCCCCAATCAAATATATATTTTCTTTTGTGACACTAATTAGATATTACAAATCACTAACCATGCAACCCTAATTGACAACTATAAAACACACATTATTAAACCAACCCTAATGACAACTCTCAATCTCTCACACACAGACGGCTAATACAAAACAAAAAAAGTAATGAAACCCTAACAGCTCCTCTCATTTACACTACACGGCCAAATACAATAAACCCATAACAGCCACACTCACAGCCCCCCTAACGTCCATGCGCCATGCACTAAAGGCCCTCATGAAGACAGCCACATAACGCTCACAATGCCACCCTTGATGCACTCAAAAAGCCACAACATTCACTCACGCCTGGCAGCCTCTTCTCAAGCCAAAATCTGCTCAATACAATCCCCACACTCACCACTTCATCCTTCAGCCAATTCACGCTGCCCTCCACCAGCCAAATCCAACCCTCACTGGCCCTTTACGTAAGCACCCAAATCCTTCATTCAACCACCATACACATAAACCTTAACTGCCTAATCCATAGCCCCTGACCTTACCTTCACGCCACCCTCCAGCCTTCGGCCACATCAAAGAAAAAAAATAAACTCACGTTGAAGCAAATAGCTTCCACGCAGACCCCTAAAACACAAGCTAATAGTGCCAATAACCCCCTAGACCTGCACACATTTCACGGCTAGCCACAAGGCCCACGTTCATGTCTCCAAATGGCCACACACCGAGATCAAACCAGCCACTCACATACTGCCATAGAAACCCTCTGAAATAGCCGCATATTACCCTGAAATCACCTCTAAAACACGTCACAAATCTGCCTCAAAACAGTCCAAAACCCGCAGCCCAAACCGAGACAAAATCGCCAAAACAGTGAACAAACGAGACCTGAAACAGTAAGCAGAAACTGCGAGGAAACAGCAGCAAACGGAGTAAAACAGCGGGGAAAACAGTGGAAACAACAAGTTTAAGACGCTAAACAAGTGAACCAGAAAAGTTGCGGCGAGTGATAGCCCTTCCGACGGGTTGTAAACGCGAGTCGAAGGGAAGACGACTTAAGGTTAGACCTGAGGGTACCTTTCAAACTTTTTTATTTGATTTTTTTATTGATTCTTTTAATTGTGTTTTAATCATTTATTGAATATGTTTGCATGTGATGTGTGTGTGTTGTGGCCATTGATTAAAACGGGAAAATACGTCGTCTCTCGTGGTATATAGGATGGAAACCCAGACGTAAATTCCGTAGCCGATTCCGAATGGACGGTAGTGCGGTCTGTACTTGGGATACAACTCCACGTCCACCACTGAGTAAATGGCGTATATTTCGCTTTATGTTATTTGATTATTCTCACTATTATCAGCTCTTTTAATTTATGCATGTTATTTATTATGTTATGATGCGATCGAGCGCATGGCCTTAGTAAGTGGAATGAAAGGTCCCCTATGGGAAGGGGTCAAAGCCCTTTACCACAAGGCTTTGCCGCGCCGGTTGATGTGTGTTCGGTTGAATGACAAAAATACGTTCAATCGGACATACTAAGTTTGATATGATTGTCTTTATTTTTGTATGTATGATGCGATTGAGCGCATGGGCTTAGTGAGTTAATCCAAAGGTCCCCTCTTTGAGAGACGAAGAGCCAAAGGCCACCTTTGTGACACTACTTCGCCGCGCCGGACGAAGTGTGTTGGGTTGAATGTACGTTCAATTGGGCATACGAAGTCCTACACTTTATTGTATCTTTATTTCATGTATTGTGATGTGACGCGCATGGGCTTAGTATGTTGGTCTAAAGGTCCTCTCTCTTGAGAGACAAAGAGCCCCCAAAAGGCCACCTTTACGGCAGTACTTTGCCGCGCCCCTTTATTTTGTTGTTTAGTATGACGTATTCTTACATGACCATGCATCATATCACATTGGCGCATGGGCTTAATATGTTGGTCTAAAGGTCCTCTCTTTGAGAGACAAAGAGCCTAAAAGGCCACCTTTACGGCAGTACTTCGCCGCGCCTCTTTTATTTAGTTATTCGCTTCATAACGTCTTTTTTGAAAATTCATGCATCATATTGCATTGCGCATGGGCTTATCAAGTGAGATCAAGGGTCCTCCACTTTGAAGGTGAAAATGCTTGAAAGCTAACCTTTTGCTACAATGATTTGCCGCGCCCCTTTATCTGTTGTTATGTACGAGAAATCATATATTCATATGTTCATGTATGTGTCATGTTGTTTACTGTATTTTGGAGGTCATTGCTATAACCCGTTCGAACGCGTTCGAAACGCCGCACGAACGCATGTTTTCTGTCTCTGGTCCCGTTTCGAACGCGTTATCAAACGCTATACGGACGCGCGAACTTCTCTGTTTACCGTTCGAACGCGTTTACGAACGCTACACGAACGCGAATACATGAATTGAGTCATTTTCATCACATGTGCGTCTGTGTCTATATCTATCTTCTTTGCACCACGTCATAGCATGCTCACTTTAATGCCTAATTGCATCCCTAAGCGTCTTTTTGCATTATGTACTTAGTTGACCCTTTTATTTGTGCATGGACATGTAATGGCTATTTGTTTATGATAGTCTATGAAATCACATGTTCACCATCATTTGATTCAGCTTTATGTGTGCTTGTGTGGTTAGTATGTGCTTGCGTTTCCATGAATACAACATGCCAATGAAATTGTTGTTTGTTTTTGTGATTTAATACTTCTAAGCATGCAATCTTATATTGTGAAATACATGTATATTTAGGCGCATATTTTATTTTATAAATGTGAATTTAGAAGCATGATACCCTTAGAAATAAGTGTTACTTTCAACTTGTTTAAATTATTATATAAATCCTTTCATTACAAGTGACATGAGTAAGGGACCATTCCGAACCCAACGGTTTGAGGTCTTCCCTTGCGAGGGGTGAGTGCGGCTTAAATCTCATTTTCCCGGTTCACACGGGTGCACGACTCCATTATTCTCCGTTTTAGTCCCCCGTGGCTACTCCGTACTCCCGACCGGGCCCCGCGCTTAGGACAGCATGCGTCGCCCAGATTCTCCGTGTCCCCACACCTATATTTGCATGATTTCTTGGCTCGGTGATTGATTCCAATTGTCTTCATAAGGAAGATTTTGTGCCAAACTTGTAGGGCTAGCATCAAACTTGTGGTAGTTTGCTGTGCCGCAATTGGAGGGATTTGTCCCTTAAATCTTGTACAGAATTGTTGAAATTGGAAGATTTTGTTTGATTCCACCTTGTGTAAAAATTGTAAGAATTTTATCCCATTCTCTTGTGCAATTTTTTTTTGGATTTTTGGGTGTTCTCGCTTTTTTTAACAGCCAGTCGTCTTGAAGAAAAGTTGTAATTTCATATTGTTCCTGCAAAGAAATTTCATTTTCTTTTGAGAATGGAAACATATTTTCATCAAAAATTACATGCCTATAAATATATACCCTATTTGTTTGTGGGTCTAAACATCTAAACCATTTATGTAATGGACTATAGCCACTAAAAACACACGGGTATGATTTTTTGTCAAACTTTATTTTGCTATAATCCCTTAAATAAGGGAAACATCGACAACCAAAAATTTTTAAGCTATGATAATCATGCAATTTTTTTTATGAAAAATGTAGTAAGTGTTGGGGTTTTGGGCGATGGGCGCAGCGGAAGCGCGGTTCGGGCAAAATCATATTTTAAAACTTTTTCAAATTACCGAATAAATTATTCATATCTAATATGAATAATTTATTCATATTTCACCTAAACATGTTTATTCGATATCAAATAACGACTTAAATATAAATGAAACGTCGCGAACACTTTACAAAAATCGTTTTTCCGTAAAATGACGCAAACGTATTTTTGACTGAACCGACCACCCAACACTTATAGGGACTGCCCAGGTCAGCCCCAATAGTGTCAGAGCAGTTCATGGGCTGCCCGAACAGTGACAGATTCACTGTTTGGGCAGCCGTCACCCGGTAATACCATTTTTGGCCGTTTTCGCTTGTTTCAACTCGGAAACACTTTTCGGCAATTGTTCCAACTCCTAAAACACATCCATTACATTCATATTACATCAAAATCATCACAAAATTTCTAGTTTCATCGGATCTGATCCAGAACCCAAATTTAACAATTTTCATGCTTTAAATCCAAAATTTCAAGATTAATCAAAATACCAAATCAAGTCACCACATATGAAAAACCCAAGAACAATTCTAGGTGTCACAAGAGTAGTCATAACACTCTAGAATAGAAACTCATAAATAATTGATCAAATTGGAAACTAATTACACTAATTACTTCCAATATCATCTTCACACATGCATAATCTTCCATCTCCATCAACCACAAACAAAGCCCTAAAAATTCAGAGCCAAAGAAACCATAGAACCCTTCTAACAACTCAAGAAACTAAATTTCCAAGCTTAGGGATATGGTAGTAGATTACCTTTAATCCTCAATTCTTTAGCATTTTTCTTGAAATTTTCCTTTGATTCTTCTTGGATTCTTCAAAAAATTGGAGACCCATGTTTTTAGAGCTTGGACGTTCATGAATGGAGCTCGGAAGATGAAGAAAACAATTTCCCTCATTTAATAGAAGTGACCGACTAAGATGGGGACAATTGGGGATTTTGTATTTTTAATTTCATTAAATTAAAATGACAAAAGAATAAGCTTTATGTAAACAAAATAAATTTTGTATACATAAGCCTAATAAAACCATGTCATTTGAACCATCATAATTGGACAAAATTCTTAACATTTATGTAAAGGTTTATTAATTAATCATTTAAATATTTAACAATTAAATATTCAAATAATCAATTAATATAATTATTATTATATATGTATTTTTATTTACAATAAATAACAAATACATATATTAATGGCATGTGTCAAAATCTCATTTGACAAATAATTAATGTGTATCTAATCATATTATGTATCAAATACAAATACACAATAATTATTATCGAACAAAATCTCATAATGCATGTGTTATCGGTTTAACCAATTAAACGATCCGGATTAACTCATTTAATCCGATGAAGTATTATGAATAATCTGTATTATTCATATCGAGTTGCCCAAGTGCTCAACGAGTACATTTCATATTGTGGGACTCTCTAAGTTTAGGTTTATCTGTCACGAAATCCAATTTCGTGTCCATAATCCACCCACTCATGGATTATGAAGACCATGGATAATCTCGCTAAATTATGCAAGTCGAGATTATTGCATACGTATAATCCCTCCGTCACAGGCTATCCGTATTATACCTGGGATATAGATGAAAACGTCAAATTCGTTCGGTATAATACAATCGACTTTCAATTTACGATCTCTAAAAAACACTCGGAACTGATTTTCAAAGTTATACCACGGCTATGGATTTACTATATCGTAAACACATGAGGATGCCTATGCCCTGTACACAGGACTGGCATATCCTATCTTGATACGCACTAGATATCATGAGCATCAGTCCACACCCAACGAACAGACGGACGTCTGATCATGAATAGATCGTTGACATGACTGCCATCAAATGTGGATGATAACTCATATATCCTACTGTGGTATCTCAAGTCGGAGGACCACTATGCTCGCTCAACTCATGAAAATTCCTATTAACGTTAGTGTACCATCTATTAGGAAATCTTCAGTGAGTCGTTCAGTGTCTTATCAAATAAACACCTACATGTCTATACGAGTCTCCCGAGACTCATGGTTCACTGGGATAAACCATCGGACCAAGTCACGATATACGACATGTACTGGTCTCAGTGGATTTTACTAACCGATCTGTGTTAGTAAATCTTGATCAGGAACTTTAATTTAAGGATATCCATCTTATAGTGCACTTCCCGATGTCAATTACAAACTACGTTGTAACTGCACACTATATTATAAATCCTAAGGTCTTAGTCTAATATACACGTATCACTGAACCAGATTCAGTTTCGATCTAATCGTAATCAGATATCTAATCGTAATTAGATCGAATAAGTGTATAAAAAGACAAGGGTGCTACCATTAAATTAGTAATATTATGGAAAATAGAACTGCTCGTATTTATGAATCGGATATAAATACGATCCAGATTGGCACTCTGAGCACCAACCTTAACAGTAAGGACTTTGTTTATTCAAACCAAATAAAGGCATGCGATTAATGACATAAACTGCTGTTAGAAAAGCATCAACCCAAAGTGTTAAAGGAAAGGAAGCTTGAAACATCATAGTGAGAGCAGTCTCAGTTATGTGTCTATGTTTTCTTTCTGCTACATCGTTTTGTTCAGGGGTGTAAGGACATGAGATTTGTCTTGGATTCCACATTATTCAAGATGCTTAATGAAGGTCGTTAATGGAACTCCCCTCATCCATCACATTGAAAGATTTTAATTTTTCTGTCTAATTGATTCTCCACCTCTGTTTTGAAAATTTAAGAAGCAATAAAAAAATCAGATTTATTTTAAAGGGAACAACCAAGAAAATCGTGAGAAATAATCTATAAATGGTACGTAATATTTAAAATTTTGATTTGATTTAATAGGGGAAGGTCCCATAAATCACAATGAATTTTTTGAAAAGGAAAATCTGATTTTATTATTAGATAAAGAGAAAGATTGTCTACAACTTTTGCCTAATTGGCATGAAACACAAATAGTAGGTTTTTTTATCCACTACTAAAAAAACTAATAAGTCCATGTTTTTAAAACATTTAAAATCTTGGAGTTGGCATGCCCTAGCCTTTGTGCTATAAGATGTAGTCCTTAAAATTCCCCTTTGTTGTAGTTAAAGCCAATTGGATCTGTCTTCTAACACGAACAACCTCTTATGTCTACGTCCCTTGGCTAGTACCTGATTGTTTTTGGTCTTAACAACAAAGCCATCGATGTTAAATTCAAAAATACAATATTATCAAACAAATTTACTAAAAGAAAGAAGACTCTTTTGTAGTTTTGGTACAACTAAAACATTGTTGAGTTTTAATTAACCATGTTTTGTACTTAAACTTGTATGTCCTATATGGGAGATTTGTAATCCTTGTCCATTACCAACATAGATTTTTTCAAATCCTCTATAGGGCATAATATTATTTAAGTTACCTGGATCATTCGTCATATGAGCAGTGGCCCCAGAGTCAGCGTAAAATTATTGATCATTCAAAGGTTGTGCATTTATTGAGACATGAGCTTGAGAGGCCTCGTCTTCATGATAATCATATTCATATCTATCCCAAAAATCATGTGCACTATGATTTTTCTTTCCACAGATCTGACAAACAACAAGATCAATTTTATTCTGCTGGTCCATGGTATTTGGTTTATGTGGTTGGCTCTTATTTTTGTTGAAGTGTTGTGAGTCGGAGTTGTAATTGTGGGATTTCAAATTGTAATAGTTGTGTCTTCTGCCATTGTTGTGATGAAGACCCATACCACGAGAGCCATACCTTCCACTTCTTTGATTTCGTCCTCTGCCCTTTTGACCAAAATATGCTTGATTATAATTCAAATTCAAATGCTCAGTTTCATCCTTTTATGTTATAACAACTTGTTCATGATTTTAAAGTGCATGAAGAAACTGTTTGAGGTTGGGATAAGGTGGTTTTGTGAGCATTTCGGTTTTAAAGTCATCATACATTTGTCCTAAGGAACGGGTGATTTGAAATACTTTGTCTTAATCACTTATTGGCTTCTCTATGGCAGCTGAGTTGTCACAGATCCCCTTAAACCTTTTTAGGAATTCTTTTAAGCTTGATGTTCCTTTCTTCATGGAATACAAGCTATCATTTAGCAATGTTTCTTGTTCTTTGGTTGTCTGGTGGTACATGATATCTATAATGGTAAGCCAGATATCTTGAGCAATTTGTACTCTTATGATCATGTTTAACACATCTTCAGTCATCATCACTCTTATCCATGACATAAGAAGTCCATCGTTTATTTTCCAAGCAATGAACTCGGGATTTTGCATTTCTTTTTCATCACCTTTTAAGAATTGTGATGGCATCTCAACATTTATTATATGATGTTCCAGTCCAAGACTGTAGATCAAAGGCAAAATTTGAGAACTCCAAATGAGGTAATTTTGAGTAGTGAGTTTTATAGAAATAAAGCTTGCACATTGATGGAAGGTTTGGAGAGACAAATTTGGTTCAGATTTAGAGCTGGAAGCCATTTGTGTCACTACTACCATGAAGAAAATAAAGCATTGTGAGTGAAAATTTATATTTCGTTTTTTTTTTACAAACTGTACATGAGATATTTATATATAATGATTGCAGCATAAAAGGAAAACACAAGTCATGATTCTTAGACGATGCTAGCCGTTAATTAGCTGTTGAAAGGATTCTTCTAAATCTTGGGTATGTGATTGAGAGAAATATGTGGGTGAGAAAGTTATTCCAAGATTAGTGCCAACTGCCATATTTGTCTCAAGAGTAGAGTAATTGGTATTCATATCAGTTTCCACGAAAAGTTTATTTGAAATTTTGCACCAACTTTCAAACTCCACATAAAGTAGTTTTGGAGGATTCTTGAAGGTGGATTTAAACATGTCTTGCATGCTTTGCAGCTGGATTCAATAATTCTCCCCCTCCAGCTGCATCCAAAATAATTGTCATCTGACAGCTATACCGATTATATCTCTGTACAGCTTTGGCTTATCCTAATTGACCACATTTGTTGACATGTCGGATGTGTCTCTGCACGAAATACTTCACTATGCCTCTACACATTACTCTTTTGTTGTGTCTCTGCACAGCATAGTTTCACTGCCATGTTTCTTTACCCATTTATTCTTAAGTGTCTTATTGTCATGTGGGAAACACTCTGGCTCTCCCTCAACAGTAAATAAAATATATTCGGATTCCGGATATCTGATTGATGAAATCATGTCTCGCTCAGATCTTCTTATCTGAGTTCTACTAGTTCTAGGAGGTATGTCATCATTCAAATATGTGGATGATCCTGTAGCATCTAGTGGAGCGAGTTGCGCCCTTTGCTCAACACTCACTTCTGTAGCTTCCGATGGAGCGGGCTGTATATCCCCATGCTCGAAATCTTCATCTACCTCATCTGATTCTGCTTCTGAAATATCATGCACCCTATCTATGGCCAATTATGCCGGTGCTAGGTCTGGATTTCTGTCGACACTGGAATTGGAAGACATTTTGAGCTTTTTAATATCTTCAATTCTCTGGTCTTCAAGAAACTCTACATCCTGGCTTCTGATAAACATCGTTTCATTCGGATCCCATAATATGTATCCAAATTCTTCATCTCCATAGTTTAGGAATACATATGGAGTTGTCCTTGCATCGAGTTTATACCTGAGCTTCTTGGATACATGTGCCACGGTTAAACAGCCGAATACTCTAAAGTGAGAGTATGAGGGATTATTACCAGACCACACTTTCTCCGGAATCTCAAAATTCAACGGTATAGATGGTGATCTATTGATCATGTAGCAGGTGGTACGAACAATTTCTCTCCAGAATGGCTTTGGTAGCTTAACCATACTAATCATGCTTCTAACTTTCTTTATAATGGTTCGTTCATTTTTTCAGCTACACCATTATGTTATAGGGTGCGTGGAACAGTTCTCTCGAATCGAATGTCATGTCTCCTACAGTAGGCATCGAACTCCCTGGAATTGTACTCGCATTCATCATCTGCACAGAGGGATTTCAGCTTCTTCCATATTTCATGCTCTAACATGGTATGAAACAGTTTAAACTGATCTATGATCTGATCATTTATCTTCAGGAAATACATCTCGATTTTCTGAGAATCATCATCAATGAAAGTCAGAAAATACTTGTTACCACCCAATGAATCAATCTCCAATGGACCAGAAACATCATAGTGTACCAGATTGAGCAACTATGATATTCTCTTTAAAGAGAAATTAAACGAGACTCTATGTTGCTTACCAAACAAATAATGGTTGCAAGGATCTAGGCAACAGCCTTGGTAAGCTCCTTATTGGTCATGGTAAACAACTATCTCTCACTCATGTGACCGAGTATTTGGTTCCACAGTTTTTTAGAAGCCACGTTTTCAGCTATATTGAGGTTGTTTGCACAAATCTTCACATGAGTCTTGTATAATGTGCCGCAAGCATGTCCTCGGACGACAACCATGACACCTTTTGTCATTTTCCATATGCCATTTTCTTAAGTGACTGTCATAGCCTTTTTTGTCAAGGGCTATCACCGAGAGTACATTCAACCAAAATTTTGGAACATGAAAGACTTCCTTCAAAGTTAATGTACACCTGGCATTTGTCTGTAACTGAATATAACACATTCCCACTATCTCAGAGGAACTAATTTTCTCATTTTCACTAAACCAAAGTCTTTTGCTTTGTACGTTGTGAAGAAATCTCTGTACGGAGTGACGTGGTAGGATGCTGCAGTATCTACACACCCACTCAACATCTTGGGTTGCGGTGTGAATGCATGTCTCTTCTTGCATGAAGCATATTGATACATCTCATTGGACAACTACTAGTGTCTCTCCCTCGTTATTCTTCAACTGGTGATTGTCTTGGCTATACTCTCGTTATAGTTTTCAACAAATCTTCATTAAATGGTCTTTTATGCCACAATGGTAGCTCTATAGGTAGGCATCCTTACATCTGAGCATCTACCTCTAGTTGTGCTTCTGCCTCTCCCTATTTCTCTTCCTCAATGTCTTCCTCGTGTCTCCGTGACGAAGGCTTCTGTCTGTTCTGAGCCAACGTCTTTTCTCCTACATTCTTCATTCGACATGACATATTTTACCATAGGCATGATAAGTTTACCTCTTGAAGAAGAATTGTTGAGAGTAACCACAAATGTCTCCCAGCTATCAGGAAGAGAACTAAGTAGTAAAAGGGCTTGTATTTCATCTCTCAGCTACATGTCTATTATAGACAGCTGATTGTTGCACTCTGTAGCTTCAAATTCACCAAACGCCTTTAACAGAGCTTTATTCTGAGCTGTTTTGGCCTTGTACATGCCTTACAGTTTTATCCACATTTTGTAAGCACATGTATCCTGTGACATGGCGGAAGACACTGTGACCGATCCACTGCCTAATTTGGCCAAGAGTTATGTTATTGAGTTTATTCCAGTCACACTTTTTGACAAAATCTGGTTTCACTCCCTTCACCTCGATAATATCGAACATATCATAGCATTGTAAATAATCTATCATCTGAGGCCTCCAGAGGGAGTAATTGGTTGCTGTCAGCTTGATCATTTCACCAGAAGAGGAATCTTATATTTACATTTTAAGTCTAAATATTAAAATAAAAATAGGAAAAAATCGAACTGATTTTCACAAATCGGAGGTCACTGTTGCGTCCGGAACGGTCGAAAATGGTGGATTTGACTCTTCGTTGGTCCAAATCCGACTCAGATGCTGATTTGTAAATTTCTAAACTTTCTGGAGCTAAAATGTAAATTTCATAGACTATATGGGGCTTAATGAAATTTACCATGGATGTTGACGTGGTAGACACGTAGCTGCTGATGTGGCAGAAATAGGATCAGCTTGTTGATGTGGCAGACACGTGGTGATGACATGGCAGGACACTTGCTGACATGGCTGATGACGTGTCGATAATTGTATGCTGATTGTGCGCTAATGTGGTGCTGACTGTGTGCTTACATGGTTGACACGTCAGCGTCTTCAACCTTTGGACGAGCGTGAGGCGAGTGTCGCGACTGACGGCGTATAGGCAGCTCTATGTAAGGCATGTGCGGCTTCCATGGGCTCCGTTTGATCGTCGAAAAATATCAATGTGCTCGTCTCGATGTGAACAAGTTGGTGGTATGCTCAAAACTGATTTTTGAGAACTTTCCCGAAATCCGAATTTTTCGAATCGAGTTCCATTCTTCGGTTTTACGACCTCAATGTATAACCAAATCTTCTGATACCACTTGTTGTGATTCTCTGATCACTGAAGAGTGTTTATGAGGAAAAATCGAATTCTATTACTACAAGAATAGAATTTAGAGGTGGTTAAACTTTACAAAAAAAAAAAAAAACCACTTTCTCTACACTTTCAAAGCTTTCTTTACTTGAAGTTTTATATTTTGGATGGTTTGAGTTCTCAAATGAGCTCTCAATTTATAGCCAAAACAATGGCTCAAATGTCAACAAATGAATAAGCATGGCAAAAAAGCCTGGGTCCGGTGCGGCCAGCCCTCCCCGGTCTGGCCCACCCGGATTTTGGCCCAGCCTGGGATCAAAAATCTCGAGCAGGGTTCAATACAATAAGTCTGGGCTTAAAAAAATATTATATATATTTATATTTATATAATATATATATATATATATATATATATATATATATATATATATATATATTATAAAGCACAATGGTGTGAGAGGAAAGAGAAGGCAACCAATGGTTAGGATTAAGAGAGATAATGTATCCAAAGGCTATCTTTATGTGGCTTAATTGACGGCTCAGATCATTTCATTATAATCTAATGGCTGATAAAGAATCATTCCATAATAGAATCTCTATAAAAATGGAAAATAAAAACTACCAAATAAATTAAATAATAAAATAATTTATTAATGGAAAATGAAAACTACCAAATAAATTAAAGAATAAAATCATTTAATTAAAAAATAAAATCATTTCATTATAGAATATCTCTAAAAATTAACAAACAAATTAAATAACAGAATCTTAATCTCTCTGTAAATTCTGTAACATCGTGCTATAGGCACGAGCAATATCTAGTGTGTATATATATATATATATATATATATATATATATATATATATATATATATATATTATAAAAAATCGAGTCGGATAAAGCCCGACCCCGAGATGGGCCGGGCTGGGCAGGCTCGGTTTGTGCTCGAGCCGGGCTTTTCCTGGCCTCGAGATTCAAATTTAATTTTCGGGCCCGACCCGGTCCATTGCCACTCTTATAAATGAATAGTTTCTACCTAAATTTTTTTTTTATATAATTTGCACCAATTTTCAAACTCCACCTAAAATAGTTTTGGGGGACTCTTAAAGACGGATTTTATGCATGTCTTACATGCTTTGCAGTTGGATTCAACACTGTTGCTAGCTTTCCTCCTCGGCATCCCACGAGCCGCCGCCACCACCACAACCGACTATCTGTTCTCCTTTGGGCTCAAGTAGTAGCAGCTTCGCGCGCTCGAGCTGCTTGAAAAGGCACGATCCAGCCTCTGTTGAAACGGATTCTGAGAAAGCCGGCTTTGTTTTAGATGCTGATCTTCGAGCGACTCTTTCGCATGACCTTAGAGATTGAAACAGAGAGATATTGCAAGACCAAATGAATAATTACAAATTTACAAGAAACTTATGACTTGAAGAAACATGTAATTAGCTTGATAATTCAAAATGACGGTTCAAAAACAGAACAGAATTTGAATCTTCTAGTGAATTTCCAGTGATATCAAATTGAAGATTCGAAAAAAAAAATGGGATCAATTTCAAAGTTGAGGAAAACAAGTTTAATGAACAAATTTTGATGAAATTTAAATAAACAACCAAAAAAATTGAATCCAAACAGATGGTAGTTTATGAAGTAAAAATCGAGTAAACGATATCATTTGAAAGTCAAACAACAATTTAAAATCAGATTTAAACTAACAACAATGAAAATAATAATAACTCAAATTAAAGCAGACATAACAAAACCTTGAGTTTCATTTCATGACAACGAGTGTACCATTTCCACCCACCATTGAAGAAACCTCTAAACAATTTTAGGTGGAGTTTGAAAATTGTGCAAGTTTTTAAACTACTTTAGGTGGAGCACTATTCTTTTGTTGACAATTTAGGCCAGAATTTTACTATAAATATGGAGCTTATTTGAGAGCTCAAATCATCTCAAATATTAAGTTTCAATGCAAGAAAGCTTAGAGAGTGTAGAAAGAAAATGAGATTTTTGTAAAGTTTGTAAACACTTGCAAATTCTGTTCAAGTAGTAATAGAATAAGTTTTTCCTCAAAAATACTCTTCAATGATCAGAGAATCACAACAATTGGTATAAGATCTTTGGTTATACATTGAGGTCGTAAAATCGAAGAATGAAACTCGGTTCGGAAAATTCGAGTTTCGAGAAAGTTGTCAAAAATCAGTTTTAAGCATATCATATGCTTGTTCACTTCGAGACGAGCACGGTGATATTTTTTGGCAATCGAACAGAGCCCCATAGTCGATGCATGCGCCTGCACGAGCCGGTGAGAAGCGATTCACGAGCGCCACGCGCCTGTTGGAGGTTGAAGACGACCAGATCAGCGCCACATCATCACCACATCATCGCACAATCAACGCCACATCATCACACAATCATCGACACATCAGTGCCTCGTCATCAGCCATATCAGCATCTGCATCAACCATATCAGCATATGGTCCCACTTTTGCCATGTCATCGGTCACGTGTCAGACATGTCATCTGTTTGTTCACGTCGAGACGAGCACGGTGATATTTTTCGGCAATCGAACGAAGGTCCAAAGCTGACGCACGCACCGGTGAGATCACGCGCTCCACGCGCCACACGTGCCTGCTGGAGGTTGAAGATGACCAGATCAGTGCCACATCATCTCACAGTCAGCGTCACACCATCACACAGTCATCGACACGTCAGCGCCTCGTCATTAGCCAAGTCATCAGCCATGTCAGCATTCGGTCCCACTTTTTCCACATCATCGACCCTGTATCAGACACGTCAGCATACCTAGTAAATTTCATTGAGCCTCATGAAGTCATTGAAATTTATATTTTAGCCCCAGAAGTTTTATAAATTTACAAATCGGTCATTGAGTCAAATTTGGACCAACAAATTATCTAATCCACCATTTTTTACTGTTTCGGACGCAACGCTGACCTTTGATTTGTGAAAATCAGCCCCGATTTTATCCTATTTTTATTTATACTTTAAATGGAAATTGAAGATTCATCTTCTGGTGCGATGATCAAGCTGATAGTAACCAATTACTCCCTCTATAGACCTTGGATGAAAAATTATTTACACTGCAAAGATCTGTTCGATATTATCGAGGTGAAGGGAGTGAGACCAAAATCTGTTAAAGAGTATGACTTTAATAAACTCAATAACAGAACTTTGGGTCAGATTAGGCAGTGGATCGGCCACAGTGTCTTCCACCACATAACACATTATACAAATACTTACGAAATATGGATAAAATTGGAAGACATGTTCCAGGCCAAGACAACTTAGAATAAAACCTTAATAATGAGGCGTTTGGTGAACTTGAAGCTACGGAGTGGAACTTCCATTGCAGAACACACCAATGAGTTCCAAAGCCTGTGAACCAGTTGTCTACAATAGATATGCAACTGGGAGATGAAGTTCAAGCCTTCTTACTACACAATTCTCTTCCTGATAGCTGGGAAACATTGGTGGTTACTCTCAGCAATTCGGCTCCATGAGGCAAACTTACCATGCTTATGGTAAAATATGTCATGTCAAATAAGGAGGCCAGAAGAAAAGACATGGGCACATATCAGACACAAGCCCTTATCACGAATAATTTAGTAAGGCAACAAGATAAAAATTAAGGTATATGGAGAAGTAGAAGCAAAAGTATAGACAAATCCACATACGGGAGAAATCCTATCTACAAGTGATATAATTATGGCATATAAGGCCATTTAAAGAAGAATTACCGAAAGTTGAGACGAGAGCAGGGTCAAGGCAATTCCCAATCGAAGAAAAACAATACGGAGACACTAGTAATTGCCTTGGGAGATGTAGTTATCTGTTTCATCTAGGAAGTAGCATGCATTCACACCACAACTCAAGATGTTGAGTGAGTGGTGGATACTGCAACATCCTACCACGTTACTCCTCACAGAGATTTCTTCACAACATATAAAGTAGGAGACTTTGGAGCAATGAATATGAGAAATACCAGTTCCTCTCAGATAGTGGGAATTGGTGATATTCAGATGCGGACAAATGCATGGTATATAATAACCCTGAAGGAGGTGATACATGTTCTAGAACTTCGGCTCAATCTACTCTCGGGGGTAGCCCTTGACAAACAAGGCTATGCTAACCACTTTAGCAATGGCATATAGAAAATGATAAAATATGTCATGGTCGTCGCCCGATGACATATTTGTGGCACTTTATACAAGACTCATGTGAAGATATGTGCAGAAAGCCTCAATGTAGCTGAACATGAGGCTTCTCAAAATCCGTGGCACCAAAAACTCGATTACATGAGTGAGAAAAAGCTTGTCTACCTTGACAAAGAATGATCTAATCATTGTCTCCAAGAATGATGCTCTATATCCTTGCAATTACTGTATATTCGATAAGTAATATAGAGTCTCCTTAAATTCTCTTCTATGAGATCAGAGTTGCTCAGTCTGGTGCACTTTGATGTTTGTGCTCCCTTGGAGGTTAATTCACTAGGCAGTAACAAATACTTTATGACTTTCATTGACGATGCTTCTCGAAAGGTGTGGGTATATTTTCTAAAAATAAAGGATCAGGTCTTGAAATATTTCAAACGGTTCCATGTCATGGTAGAGTATGAAACAGTTTGTAACATGTCTTTTGAGTCCTTAATGAAAAAGTATGGAGTTACACATAAGGTTTCCACCTTCTATCACCCTTAGACAAATGGTCAAGTTGAACTAGCAAATAGGGAAATCAAACAAATTTTGGAAAAAAAAAAGTCAACCCAAATCGTAAAGATTGGTCTCTTTGACTGACTGATGCATTTCAGGCAACTGAACAGCTTTCAAAATATCTTTGGAAATGTCTCCATATTATATAGTTTATGGAAAATCTTGTCATTTGCTTGTAGAACTTGAGCATAAAGCATATTGGGCTATTAAATCATTCAATTCAAACCTTGAAAATGCCAGTTATAAACGTAAACTGCAATTAAATGAACTTGAAGAGTTAATGAATGATTCATATGAGAATACGAAAATTCTTAAAGCTAAAACAAAGGTAGTTCATGATAATCGAATTTCACGAAAAATATTTGAAATTGATCAAAAAGTTTTGCTTTATAATTCTCATCTTCATTTATTTTATGGAAAATTGAAATCCAAATAGAGTGGCCCATTTATTGTGAAGCATGTTTACCCATATGGAGCTGTTGACATTGAGAATCTTATGGCTGGTGATGTATTTAAAGTGAACAGACAACATCTGAAACTATTTTTGGAGTGTTCAAATTTTCAAGAATCTTTTTTCATTTCAAACTCAATGTGCTGTGATTGATGTATTTTATTTTATTTTATATTTGTCTAATTTTTATTTTTTTTCTTGGGTTTTCTAGCATTTTTTCTTTTCTCTTTTTGTCAAAATCTTGTACCCAGTTAAACAGTGGATAACGGTACTCCGTGACTCTAAGTCGGTTCTTTCAGTTTCCTAAAATTACTGATATCCTACAATCAAGGCATGAAAGAAACTCTCACAAAACTCCACAGACATTTCCCTTCTCTCCCCCAAAATGCTCTGATGAAAATTTACAAAGCACGCACCGAAAGAATGAGGCTTCTTATGATCAATGGTATTCCTAGTGATATTCGTTGGGTAATTGAAGCAAGGGTTCGTTTGGCAAGTGAGTCATCTGACTCTTTCATTTCTTACATGTCTGGTTTAAGGAAAAACACCTATGCTAAGAAACGAAGAGTTAAACAATTAGGTGTTTGTTATAAATGTGCAGTTGGATGTGCCACGCTCATTGTCGTTCTTTAGGAATGGTGTCTAACAATCGCGAAGATAAAATTCAATTCATTAGATATGGCTTGAGTAAGGACTTTTTAGATGATATATCATTGACTATTGAGACGCATCCTAGTGGACATGTTCATCGAGTGATTCGCAATTTGCATACATAATTTCAAAAAGAAAGACAACAATACAGTCTTTGGAATCTAACTTTAAGAGACCATGTTGTAAATTTATAAGAAAATTGGATGGGAAACATATCTTCGACCCATAGAGGGCGTTCAAGCCGTTACTGGACATAAAACCAGAGGAAGATATGAGCCACAATCACAACCACCAGTACATATTGTTTCAATTTACTGCTTTGATTTCCTTTGCATTAAATTACTGTTTTGATTTACTTCAATTTATTATTTTGATTACCTCTACTTTTGCTGACAGTATCTAAACTTTTTGACTTTCACGATCTATTTTATTGTTCATCTGACAATTGTCATTTTGCAGGTACTAGTGTTTTTATTACTCATTCTTTTTCAAGATCCATAAATACAGCTCGTCATTTTTCTCTTCGACACATCTAGATAAAAGAGAGAATAAAAATGGAGAAAACTTCAAGACGACGAGTCAATAATATATGTGTGTTTTATGGAACTAGCTCTGGAACTAAACCAGAATTTGTTGAGGCCGCAAAAGAATTGGGTATAGCGGAAAGAAACATGCATGTAGTATATGGCGGTGGCAATCTTGAATTGATGGGATGTGTTTCAATGGTCGTGCAATAAGGTGGCAGTCAAGTTTTGGGGATCATTCCAAAGACTTTGGCAGATGAAAACCTCATCGAAAAATCAAGTTGAGAAGAATGCATTGTCTCAGGTATGTCTGAAAGACTTACTGAAATGATTAATCATGTTGACGCTTTTATTGCTTTACCAGGTGGGCTAAGCACGTTGGAAAAAATATCCACAATTGCATCATAGGCGAACTTGAACATTCACCGAAAACCCATTGGACTACTCAATGCTGATCATTTTTTCGATTTTATTTTAGTATTTCTTGAGGATGCAAAAAAAACTTGGGTTCATTTCAAAATCGGTAAAAAAATATCGTACTAATTGTAAGAAAAACTGATGAATTAATTGACAAATTTTAGCTTATGAACCAAAAATCGACCTCATTCTTTCCAAGTTGAACTGGTCCGATAACGATCGTGGCAAGAAGCGTAGAGTGGACTTGGATCTTAATCTGTAATTTTTCTTTTAAATAATCGTAGATTCAATTGTCAATTTCACACTAACCAGATGATGTCTTCTAAACTCTACTTCTTCTTATTCACACATTGGAGATAATGTCTCAATTTGGTTGGGGGAGGAGATAGTTGACTAGATAGTTTTTGTTTTATGTTTCATTGTTGTGTTTTTATTTCAAAAAAAAAAGATTTTATGTTATTTTTTGCTTTGTTAGTATTTTATGTGAGATGATAGTTGACTAGATATTTTTTGTTTTATATTTCATTGTTGTGTTTTTCTTTCAAAAAAAAAATTGTGTTGTTTATTTTCTTTTTTGTTATTTGTGTGAAAAAAATATATTTTGTGTTAATTTTCTCTTGAGTTTTTTTTTTAAAAAAAAAAACTACACACAAATCAACAATAAATTTTTGACTAACCAAGTGGAATTATTGTTCAGAGATGACAGTGTAAGGAGTTTTCGCTCCTGAGACGCGTCTCAATTTAATTCATAACAAGTTATTTTTATTTCATTTCTTTTTGAATCATTTAAATTTATGAATTCTCCATAATATTGATTAAATTTGATATTCATATGCTCATTTGACAGATATTATCAACATATACAGTAACATATGATAATGAGTTGTAAGTGAAAATTTTGTAATATTAAGTTCTTTAGTTTGTTAGAGGTATAACCTAAAGGCAGTGGAATTTGTGTTTTTATTTAAAAAAAAAAAACTAACCAATCTTTTACTTAGTAACCGAATATCTTATCTCATCAAGTAGTGATTGTTCGCATAAAGCGGTATATCTTGAATTATTTTTAAAAAAAATGATAATAATAATAATAATAATAATAATAAAGCTTTTACTTAGTAATCGGACATCTTACCTCAGCAAACAATGATTGTTCACGTAAAACGGTAGAACTTGAGTTGTTTAAAAAAATATATGATGTCTCTCTAACTCGAGCAATTAAGTCCATATGAGTGTTTTAACGCTTAGTGCCATAAGGTCAACTAGTCTGGGAGTCACTGGCCCAAAGCTCGTTATATGGGTTAAACATAAAGTTTAATAAAATTAGACACTTCTTCTTTTTAACATCTGAGATCAGAGCAATTAAGTCCGTAGGGGTGTCTTAACACCTAGTATCCTAAATCCAAATGATTTATGAGTCACTAGCCCAAAGCTCGTTACAAGGATTGAAGATGTATTATTATTCAAAAAAATTATTTTTATATTTATAAATAAACTTCCATTGTCAAAAAAGGTGTGAACTCTAATATAGTTTTAGGCAAAAAAAAAATTTTTTTCAAAAGGTCTGTGAATATTGTGGGCATAATGAATTGATTGATACCTTATTTTATGTGTGTATGGAAGAAGGGTAAAAAGTAAAAGAGAATTTACTTATTTGAGTATTTAAAAAAAAAAATCATCAACTTGGATAATAATTTTTCTTTTAAGTTTTCGCTTAAATTAATAGGGACTGATAATAAGCTGGTTGGGGGTGTGATGGATACTAAAAAGCGTACATTTATTATAAGAGAAAATAATCATTTTACACTTATAGTTTCATTAATCTCATTTATTTAGAACATTTGTAAAATAACAATTAAATTTATGTTTTATATATTTTTATTGTGATTTTTATTTATTATGTAGGAGAAATAATACTTTGCATGCATAATTAGAAAAATGTACGTGACATTTGGATTTTGGAGGCCAAATACTTAAAATACAATTTCAAAAATTCTAACCCTGCACAATTTTCATATTTTGGCCATAACTTTTTACTCTGATATCGGATTGAGACGATTCTAATTCCAGATGAAAGAAGACTCAAATATCTACAACTTTTCTGTTTATAAGATTTTCTAATTCTGAAGTTTTCAAGACTGAAATTGATTAAATATCCAAAGTATATTATATATAATTATTAAAAACACAAATAAACAAGAAAATCCAAAAACAATATAAAATAAAATAAATAAATAAATTTGCCTCCAACTTTCGGTGGAAAGGTGGAGGACTTGTCAAAACATATAAAGAAATTTGCATGCTTTGACAAAACAAGTAAGGACAAAATTTAAAAAAAAAAAAGTGAGAGATATCTTGCAATTTACAAGCGAGAGATGTCGAGCACCTTTATAAATAAAGATGCTCAACAGCTTAGAAATTCAATATGATTTCCACAATTTTCTCTGAAAATTTGTGGAGTTTCAGCTCTTATATGTTTAATTTTTTTTAAAGCTTTCTTGTGATTTTTTTTCAGGAATAAAATCATGAGTAGCTAATTTCATAATGATGAGATAAAAGGTGAAGCTTTTAATATGAAAATATAAATTAATCTTATTTGTATTATAATATATAAACTGTAATCTAAAGACTAATATCTAATTTAAATCTGGATTAATTATTGACAAACTTTGTTACCGCCTATATGGCTGGTTTTATTTATTTGGCATAATTGGGTACCTAACTGGACTTGTTATAGACAAATGTTATCACCATCTTTATGGCTTACTTTATATATTTTGGCATAATTAATTCCTGAAATAAATTAACTAGGTAATAATGACAATTTATATATTATAAAAAGTAAGATTTCTAAATTTGAAATATTAAAAGTGGATCCTCTAACCTCCAATATTTTATTTTATTGTTGCAATCTAATTTAAAATTTTCAATCACTTCAGATAAATCAAGCCTTTTTATTTTTAATTGAATTGTTATTTTATTTTACTAAATCTATTCTTTGTGTATCAACCCCGGACTTACCGGGTATTTTATTACTTTGACACTCTTATACTTGGGAGTAAAGAACCACTTTGTGAGTGTGTCAATGAGATGATTTACAAGAGAATTTTCTGAAAAAAAATCTTTCCTCATCACATGACAAACTCTTTTAAAAGGAGAATCACAACTTTCACACAAGAGTAGGGGAACACTTTACCAATGTTGGGAGAGATTTAAAGAAATATTGAATGTTTGTCCACATCACCGGTTTGAAACATGGAGGTTGGTTTCCTACTTCTACGAAGGTTTAACACCCCAATGTAGACAAGTAGTGGAAATGATGTGTAATGGTGAATTTAGGGACAAAAATCCTGAAGATGCATTAGATTACATAAAACACATATCAGAGAATGCACAACAATAGGATACAGTTGGCACCTATGAGTCGCCTGTAAAACCACAGTCATATGGTAGATGTATGTTTAATCTTATGGAAGACCATTACCTTTTGCTAAATATATATCTCTAGCTAAGAAAGTCGAGGCATTAGAAATGAGGAATAGTGATCATGTCAAGTCAATTCAAGAAATCACATGTCAAATCTGTAATTCAAATGAACATGTCATACAAATTTTCCCAACCTTACTAACCTTGTAAGAATGTCTCCATAACCAAGTCAGTTCCATAAACACATTCAAGATACCAAATCCAAACTCATACTCCCAAACCTATAATTCTGGTTGGAGAAATCATTCAAACTTCAATTGGAGGAATGATAACCAAGCACAACCATTGCAACAGCCTCCCCAAATACACCAGAATTTCCAAAACTCCCAGAATTATGCATCATATGTCCCACCGCCTATGAAAACCCTTGAGGATACCTTGCATACATTCATTGAGAAACATGAAGCCATCAATAACCAAAATGTGCAAATATTTATTGATCTGAAAAATATTTTCTCCAAAATCACATCTTCATTGACCATTAATGAGAAAGAGAAGTTTCATGCACAACCACATCCAAACCCTAAGAGTCATCAAAATCTTCACGAGGGTAGTTCCGGTAGTCAACACATAGACCAAGTCAAATATGTTATTACTCTTCGCAGTGGTAAGGTCATCCACAGACCTATTCTTGAACCCCGTGAAGTTGAAAATAAATCAGATCCAAATGGTAAGGAAAAGATTGATGAACCATTACCTATCGTTGATGATAATAATTTTTCTCATCCACCTTCATTTCCTCAAGCGTTAAAAATAAAGAAATTAAATCATTCCCTATAGATATATGAAATATTCAAACAGGTAAATGTCGATATTCTTTTGTTAGATGTCATCCAACAGATAGCATCTTATGTTAAATTTCTGAAAGACTTGTGCACCGTTAAAAGAAAATATCAGGTAGGAAATAAAGTTTTTCTAGCTAAACAAGTAAGTTTCAACCAATAATGCATTAAAATACAAGGACCCTGGTTGTTCAACTATTTCATTTATGATTGTAAATCAAAAAATTGAACATTTTTGCTTGATCTTGGAGCTAGTGTCAATTTGCTTTCATTTTCGGTTTACCAATAACTTAATATTGGTGAGTTAAAACCAACATCAACTACTCTTTTACTTGCTGATAGATCAGTCAAGATACCGAAAGGAATTATGGAAGACGTGTTATTACAAGTCGATAATTCATATATCCTGTGGATTTTATTGTCTTGAAAACACAACTGGTAGCATACAGTTATAAGCCAATTCATGTAATGTTTGGTCGTCCATTTTTAGCAACAGTTAATGCTTTAATTAATTGCAGGAATGAAATCATGAATTTATCTTTTAGCAATATGAAATTGGAGCTTAATGTTTTTAAAATGTGCAAACAACTATATGATGAGGACAGTGAAAAAGAGAGCATGGAACTAATTGAACCAATTTTGGAGGAACATATTCTGGGAGTTTATCTGATCCAATGGAAATTTATACTGGTAATTTTCTTGAATCAAGTACGCAATTAGATTCGGATATTCCTAATGATTTTTTACTTGATTCTACACATATACTGGAAGGCGATAGAGAGAAATAAAATTTTAAGGAACTGGGAACACTGGAAGAAGAAAAACATGAGAAAACACCCAAATTGGAATTAAAGATTTTACCAGAAGGATTGAAGTATTCATTTCTTGGAAATGAACAAACTTACCATGCGGTAATTCCTTCTTCCCTTACAAGCAATCAAGAATGTAAGTTGTTGAATGTGTTGAGAGAACATAAACTGACAATTGGACGGACTTTAAAATACATAAAATACATTATCCTTTGATATGCACATACATAATACATTTATAAGATTATGCTATGACATATCGTCCACCCCAAAGAATATTGAATCCTCACATGAAAGAAGTGGTAAAAGCAGAAGTCCTTAAACTTCTTGATGCATGCATCATCTACCCTATCTTCGATAGTAAATGGGTAAGTCCTACACAAGTTGTGCCTAAAAAATCTTGAATATTGGTCGTAAATAATGATAAAGTATAATCAATTCCAACTCGAATCTCATCTAGTTGGCGTATGTGCATTGAATATAGAAAACTAAATGACGCCACTAGAAAATATCATTTTCCTTTACCATTTTTTATCAAATTTTAGAAAGAGTAGCAGGACATCCATAGTATTAAAAAATGTACACTTAATAAAAGAGAAACTAATCATTTTACACTTATAATGTCATTAATCCCCTTAATTTAGCACATTTGTTAAATAATAATTATATTTAGGTTTTTTTGTGATTTTTATTTATTATGTAGGTAAAATACTGCTCCGGATGCTCAACGGGATAATTGGATATGAGATCTGAATTTCAGGAACCCAAAAATAGCATGACAGCTAGATTCAAATCGGACTTGGAAAATATTCACCGTGTTTAGATTGGCGACAAAATGAGCTTATGATATATTTACATATAAATGTATTTTATTATTATTATTATAATATATATATTTATATAATATATAATATATTTTGGAGGACCCACCAAGATTTTATATATATAATATTTTTTAGTATATTATATTGGAGGTCCCAAAAAGATATTATATATATATATATAATATTATTATAATATATTAATAAAATAAAAAAAATTAGCAATCGCTTTCCACTTTTCAATGGAAAACAATTACCAACTTGCAATATGCAAGCTGTGCTTGCAATTTACAAGTAAGGGAGGTGCAAGCACCTCTATAAATAAAGGTGTTCAACACCTTAGTTTCCTCAGCCCGAAAGTCCATAGTTTTCTCTGAAAATTTACAATTTTTGTGTGTTTTAATTTTTAAAGCTTTCTTGTAATTTCTTTTTCTTTCAATAATAAAATTATAAGTGTTTTTATTCAAATCATGAGTAGCTAACTTCATTTTGATGGGTAAATGGTGAAACTTTTAATATAAAAATATAGATTAATCTTATTTATATTATAATATATAAATTATAATTTAATGATTAATATTCAATTTAAATATGGATTAATTATTGACAAACTTTGTTACCGTCTATATGGATGATTTTATTTATTTGGCATAATTGAGTACCTGACTGGACTTATTATTGACAAATGTTATCACTGCCTTTATAGTTGGTTTTATATGTTTTGTCATAATTAATTCTTGAAATAAATTAACTGGGTAATAATGAAAATTTATATATTATAAAAAGTAAGAATTCTAAATTTGAAGTATTAAAAGTTGATCCTCTAACCCTAACATTTTATTTTATTTTTACAGTCTAATTTAAAATTTCAATCACTTTAAACATTCATTCTTTTTATTTTTACTCGAATTATTCTTTTATCTTATTAAATCTATTCCCTTTGTATCGACCCCAGACTTATCAGGTTATTTTATTACTTCGACACTCTTATACTTGTGAGTAAAAAAATAAATTTGTGAGTGTGTCAGAATCTTAGACGAATTGAATCAAAATGTGATGAATTCGTATTTGATTCGTTCATTAAACGAATACGAATATTCGTTTAGTCATGATATTATTCAATAACATAATTACCATAATTTATTTACATTAATTGTTCATAATATATACATATGAAATATGTAATTTATATATTTACTAAAAAATCTCACCAAATATTGGTAATTAACCTTAATTGAAAAATAACAGTAATTAGTAAAAGAAAATAAAAAAAATGAATTCTGTTGATGGTGTTTTCAGGCACTATGACATTTAGAGGCAGCACGACAAGGACAGAAGGGTAATTCCCTGACTGGTTAAAATCATCAAAGCCGACCCGACCACAAGGGAAAAAAACCGACCACTCTGATTCGGATGACCGAGCACTATAAGGTCGGCAGAAACACTCTCAGCATAAAAGATTGCCATGACCGACCTCATGAAGACCGACCAGATGGCGAGGCGTGTTCAAGATAACGACACCCTATTCTTACGGATAAGATAAGCAAATTATCCTATCCTCACAAGGAGAAGGAGTCAGAATCCAAGAAGGATGAGAATGAAGAAAGCAGTATTAGATTAGGAATCCTTACAAGAGGAGAAGACTGAATCCAACTAGGATTTCTTATGCTAATAGGAGTCTGATTTCTGTATTATTATAAATAGGAGGGCAGAGCATGTGTAAAAGGCATCAAAAAAAATCATCATCAAAGTTAGTGATCAGAATCATCAAGCTCTGATTTGTGAAAGCAAAGAAGAGACCCGAGAAGCATATTTGAGTAATAAAAAGTACCACCCTGTTCTTGTCCGTGGACGTAGGTCGGATCCCAAAATCCACCGAACCACGTTAAATCTCTTTGTCGATTGGTGTGTTTTTCCGTCTCTCGCTAAATTTGCTTTTGGTCCCCCATAACCAAACAAATTCACCGTTGAAGGAGGATTACCTCGGAGGTGATATTCCCATATTACCCTGAGACCAAAATCCACCGTCAACAGTTGGCGCCGTCTGTGGGGAATCATACGAAAAGCAACTCGCGTAGTAAGACAAATGGCGGAAGGCGGAAACCAACAATCATCAGGGAGCTCGGCTGCAGATTGGATGGAAAAAATCGAAGAAAACCTTAGGAAAGAAAGGGAGGAAAACCAGACTCTACTAAAAACCATAGTAGACCGGTTGGAAAGGATGGAAGGAGCACACGACGGAAAATTCGAGGCCGGGACTAGCCGACGAAGGAATGAGATAACGGAAGGAAAGAGAATTGTCGATACGAGCGAAGACGACAGACCCCGGAGGAGGGAACCCTACAGGGTGAGATCTGTGGTAGTGCAGAGAGATTCCCAAACCGAGGACATATGGGAGGAGGAAGATGACAAATCATCACTAGACTCCTCCTACGATAGCCCTCACAGTACCCGGAGAAGAGAGAAAGAACATACCGAAAAGGTGCGAGAAGACACCGACCCTGAGAAGCGCCACTCCCGAGATAGCAGAAGAAAAGAAACCACAGGGGCGGCATGGAACCAAAGACAGCAACATGAAATCTTGGTTGCGGGAGGAGCTGGTCAAATGGGGAGTATACCCCAATGCAAACAGAGGGAATGTCCAGGACATCAAAGATGAGTCCCCCCTCACGGAAGAAATAAGATCGGAGAAATTCCCAAAAAGATTCAGCATGCCGACCATGACACCATACAAAGGCCATACCGACCCCAAAACTCACATTGAAGGGTTCGTCCTGTTATGGAAGTACAAGGTGTAACATGGGACGCCATCTGCAAAGTATTTCCCCTAACTCTGGCCGGACCAGCCATTCTATGGTACCGAAGCCTAGCCCCAAGAAGCATCAGCAGCTTCGCACAACTGAGGAAGTCATTCATACGACACTTCAAGGGGGCTTGTGTCCCCAGAAAAACGATTGGAGAACTCAGGCTCATGAAGCTAGGAGACGATGAGCCTCTGAAGATATTTATTGAAAGGTACCATATATGGTACTCGAAGTCGGAGGGTATGAATCCCCCGAGGCCCTGGAAAGCTTGAAAGGAGCCTTGACGGTCGGAAGGCTATGGACCCATCTAAGGATCCAAGACATCCCGGACTACGCCACCGCCCTGGAGGTGGCTCGAAAGTTCGTTTTGTTAGAAAACGAGGAGAAAGTGTCCCGAAAAGGGAACACCATCAGAGATAGAACCGCAAAGGAGGGCGCCCCCCGCCGGACAGAAAGAGAATCCAGAAGACCACCCCCGAAGCACAAAGAATTCAAACCACTGCACCGAGACAATCAAGAGAGAAGGGCGCCGACCCAAGTAAACCATGTGGTCGGGGAAGATGCATACATTCCTCTAAAGAAACCACTGGGACAAATTGTCATGGAGATCCAGGGGAAATGCCTCTTAGTGGAACCCGACCAAAGGAGATTCCCCCCGGACAAAAGGAACCAAAAGGCTTATTGTGTACACCACAACTCCAAAGGACATGCAACAGACGGATGTAAAGATCTGCGAGAACAAATGGAAGATCTAGCATGAAACGGATATCTGAACAAATACATTGACCACGAAGTTATGACGACCAGACAAAGAGCACGTGGCCGCCAATTCAACTGAAAAAAGGGGCAGTTTGTCCCTGAAACATGAATAAAAACTTTCTCTTTTCAAAAAAGGTTCTCGTCCACTTTCTTAAAGCATAAATAGAAAGACTTACTCAAAAAACCGGGGACAAACTTAGCGCCTAATACAAAAAGAAACGACCAAGCACTAAGACCTGATCGGCTCGGGGCTGGACTTTGTTCCGCCGAGGCCACTCAGTTATTCGGCTCGGGGTCGGGTTACGTCCCACCGAGTCATGCTCATTGGTCTGGGGACGGAACATTCCCAGAGCCAAGTACCTCTTTCAGCTCGGGGTCGGGTTACGTCCCACCGAGCCATGCTCATTGGTTTGGGGACGGAACATTCCCCCAGAGCCAAGTACCTCTTTCAGCTTGGGGTCGGGTTACGTCCCACCGAGTCGTGCTCAACGGTCTGGTGATGGAACATTCCCCCAGAGCCAAGTACCTCTTTCAGCTCGGGGTCGGGTTACGTCCCACCGAGTCGTGCTCATTGGTCTGGGGACGGAACATTCCCCCAGAGCCAAGTACCTCTTTCAGCTCACCGAGTCATGCTCATTGGTCTGGGGACAGAACATTCCCCCAAAACCAAATGTCTCTTTAGCTCGGGGTCCTCAGGGACATACTCGATGTCATGGATCCGTGAGAAGCATAGCACAGGGAGGGATGATACCCCCGTGGCGATTGCTTACTCCAGTGTTACCGAACATAAGGAAACATGCCCTTAATGTGTCGAACACTCTTTTGATCCTCACCTACCCGATGTAATGGATCCGTGGGAAAGCATAGCACGGGGGATGATGACACCCCCGTGACGATTGCTAGCTCCAGTGATACCGGACCTAAGGAGGGATATACCCTTAGTATCCCGGACACTCTTTGATCCATTCATCATCCGGATCTGTGAGAGACACAGCACGGGGATGCGTTATGCCCCTGTGGCGTGTGTCTGCTCCAGCGTGGTAAGGAGGAGCCCTCATACAATACACAGGCTCCCCAGTGAACCAACGTGTAGAGGATGTGCCCTTACCATTCAAACGCTCTCTGATCCGAATCCTGGTTCGCCGGGACACTGAATTGAAAGATTCAGAATTGTGTTTTGGAGACCTCGGACGGGACGCTGTCTTGAGGCATCCATGTTGTTTTTTATCTTTGCAAAAAAACATTTTTTATTTTGGGATAGGTGCTAAGTCACCCCCGGCTTGTGATTTTATTTTTTAGAATCTTGTTTTTTATTTTTCGCCGGTCTGGCAGAGGGACGCCCATGCCGGATTAGGCAGGACTTCAAAAGGTTGATTCACTTCCCTTCTATACAAGTCCCAAAGATTATTCGGCTCGGGGCTGGATTCGTTCCACCGAAGCCACTTGTTAATCGGCTCGGGGCTGGATTTCGTTCCGCCGAGGCCACTTGGTTATTCAACTCGGGGTCGGGTTACGTCCCACCGAGCCAGCTCCTTTGGTTTGGGGAGGTAATATTCCCCCAGAACCCAAGTCTTTTATTCAGCTCGGGGTCGGGTTACATCCCACCGAGTCAGCCCTTCTGACTGGGGAGGTAACATTCCCCCAGGTCCAAGTTCCTTTCTCAGCTCGGGGTCGGGGTACGTCCCACCGAGTCAGCCCTTTGGACTGGGGACGTAACATTCCCCCAGGTCCAAGTCCCTTTCTCAGCTCGGGGTCGGGTACGTCCCACCGAATCAGCCCTTTGGACTGGGGACGTAACATTCCCCCAGGTCCAAGTTCCTTTCTCAGCTCGGGGCCAGGTTATGCCCCTCCGGCTCATGTTGACCCCCGAAAGGTCTCGGAATATTCAGACAAACAAGAAACATAAAGAAAAAAGGAGAAAGAGATAAGAAATACACATAAATATATATATATATATATATATATATATATATATGTATGTCAAAATACAAATTGTAATGTTATTACAAAAAGTTATTGTACACAGGGCCCCGGTCGGGTTACCCTTTCTCATTCAGCCCGCACAGGGGCGGAAATTTCTTCCTCAGCCAGCTTAGACGGCGGAAGGATTGGCTCGACCTCGGGGGGAGGAACAGCTGCTTCATCCTCGGCAGCATGGGAGACCTCTGCTTCAGGGATAGGGGGAGGGATCTCAAGACAGTCCTCACTGGGGGCAGGAACATCAGGTCGTCCTTCTTAAGAAACCCTAGAAGCCGGAACAATTAAAACCGGGGCGGGATCCATCACCTCCTCGGAAGGGGGAGGAAGCCACTTCCGGAACTCCTCCTCAGATATATCCCCCTTGCAAAAGCTGATGGCCGCATAAATAGGGTCCATGTTCAGACTTGGCAGCACCATCGGTATCAGATCAGCACAATCACCAACCCCCTCAAGGCGGATGGCCTCCTTCTCGGCCTCAAGATCGGCCTCTCTCTCCTCAAGCTTGGCTTCTTTCTTCTCGAGATCATTCCGGGCCCGCGCCATTTGTTCATCATTGGCTTTCAATTTGGTTTCAACACTGGCCACCTTCGCCTTCAAAACGCCAACCTCGGATTGGGCAGCTTTCAAGTCCTCCCGAGCACTGTCGGCAAGCTTTCGCTCCACGCAGCAGCAGCCTTAAGAGCCTTATTAATTTTGAAGTTCTCAATGGCGGTCGCTTCGTGATTCTTTATCACCTCCTCCCGGTCGGCCAGTTTAGCTTCCACTTCTGTAAGACGATTCTGAAGCCTCTGAGCCTGACCACCCTCGGACAACAGACTCAGAAGAAGGTCTTTGTTCTTGGCCATGAGGTAAGTAGCCTGCACAAAAAACAAAAAAAAAGAGTCAAGATATGATATGAAGAAGACCGAGAACCGAAGTCAGAAAAAAGAAGAATAAAAATACCTTTGCCATTTGAGAGCTCATCTCAGTCACTACAGCTTCGAGAGAGATGTCTTCATATCTCGAGACCTCCCCCGGGGGAATGATCTCGGCCAATTCATTAAAAGCCGACACTAGATGTGAGGTAGCCTCCCGGATGCTCTCTCCCAAATCATCCACCCCGAGGATTACAGGACCCTTTCGCTTCTTGGAGGAACCCACGGATAATTTTTTCCCCCGACGAAAATATTTCTTCTTGCCGGGACAGGATCCGCCTCCTCCTCTTGAACCAACTCGGTCTCCTCTGACCCGAACTGACGCCTTCTCTTCCTAAGAGGCTTCGGCGGACTGACGAGACGAGCAGATCCTGACGACTGCGCACCAGGAGAAGATAGACCCCGAGCAGCCGGCTGAACTTTCCCTTGAGACTCCCTCTCAGCCCCAACAGGGTCAGGTTGTGTCCCGGAAGTTCAGTTTCCGCATGACCGGCTTTCTTCATAGTACCGGCCAACTTCTCAAGAAACTTTGGCCTCTTCGACATACCTACAAAAAAAGGGGAAAAGGAAATCAGGACCCGAGCATATAACAAAGACATCAAACACATGATAAACAAACAGGGAAGATCATCAAAACAGCCAGTAGACATCTACCTATCCGACCCGAGACTTCCGGAGGGACGGTCCGAGTAAGGCCCGACTCAACAAAGGCCGCATCATTGACCAACTTCCTCCAGTGGGCAGCATACCCCCGAGCCCAATGTACCCGCCTCCGAACCTGACGAGAAACCTTGGGAGCATCTCACCAACAAGCTGGGAGGAACCAGAGAAGTTAGAGACCTAATAAACTAAGAACGGGAATAAAAAAAAAAAGAGGGGTATTGAACTCCTAACCTCCCGCCCTGAAGATGTCCGGAACTGAGACGTCCTCCTCAAACGATCTCAGGACCCGACCCCAATCCCCAGTAGCCCAGAACCAAAGATCCTTGAAATTCTTGTTAGAGTCGGGGAGTTTCTGGACAAGGTTGGACGAACTGTCATAAGCAGAGAGGTAATACCAACCGTAGTGAGTCTTTGGGTTAGACTTCAAACGATATAACCTCTTCACCTCTTCCAAACAAGGTACACCTAAACCTGCCCGGTGCCAAACCACATATATACCGGCCAGAATCCTCCAACTATTTAAGCTCAATTGACAAGGGGCAATCTCCATCTCGGCCAGCATCCAAGCAAAATAATGTTGCATCGGCAGTCGTAGCCCACACTCAAAAAAGCAGGAAGAAGCGCACTGAGCCCTCATCAGGTTGACTAGCACGATCCATCGGGCCGGGAACTTCAAGGGCAATATCTATTGGGATGTCATATCGTTGCCGCAACAGCGCCAGATCATCCTCAGTTATTTTGGAGGGACGGTTCATATCCAGAGCCGACGATCCGAGTTCAACGGGCTCTGGGTCCTTCCGAGGAACCCTCTGATGGTAGGAGTCTTGTTCGATCTCAGATGGAGTAGGGGTAGTGTCAAGGTCTTCTACACTAGGTGCCCCCGAGCCCGAGGAGAGCTCCTCAGCAGGGGGAGTTGAGATCTTAGCAGACTTAACAGGGGAGGAACTGCTGTCAGACATCCCTGACGCCCAGAAAAACAAAGAATGAATGGGAGTCAGTCTATAAGCTAAGAGAAACTACTCACGGTTTCCATGATTAGCTAAAACATGTGGTCTCTAAAAGTGCCCTAAAGCAGAACCCAGCAAACTATAAATCTTTTCCTAGCAAACACTCAAAAATGAACAGCAAAACAGATTCACAAACACAAAAAAGAAGAGGTCGTTCAGAGGACTTACTTTGTCTTCTCGGAAAAAACAGAAGGTTGTGCAGTACGGTTGTGCCCACAGCAAAGAGAAAGAAAAAGCTCGCGGTTGAACTTCGAGAACACGGAGTTGGGCGAATCACGGAGATGTTTTCAGGAAAGAGGGAGAAATTGCCGAAAAAAGATGGAACAGTGAAAACCTCGCTTTCTTATAGTCATGGCGAATACGCTCGTGACCGTGGGATCTAAGGGAAGAGCCCGGATGAACGCCAGGTGTCGACTGCAAAAGAGGTCTCCCAAGTTTAAACAGACGGCTGAGATCAGCCCACTGTGAAGACGCCTCTACACGGTCGATTCGTTCCCTTTTTGGCGGGAACCCGACGGATGTTTGACAAGTGTCGAACTTAGAAGAAACCCTAAAGTTGATTTGATGGGCATTTAAACGGACGCGACTGTTGCGTGTCTCAAGGCAAAAATGCTTGAAAAGAGGCAACAAGACATTTCTCGACACCAGACCGACCTCCAACGAGCAGATCAGAAACACCATCTTTATATAGTTCCCGGCACCAACTTGCACACTTGTTGGAACCGAGAACTAGGGGACAGATGTTGATGGTGTTTTCAGGCACTATGACATTTAGAGGCAGCACGACAAGGACAGAAGGGTAATTCCCTGACTGGTTAAAATCATCAAAGCCGACCCGACCACAAGGGAAAAAACTGACCACTCTGATTCGGATGACCGAGCACTATAAGGTCGGCAGAAACACTCTCAGCATAAAAGATTGCCATGACCGACCTCATGAAGACCGACCAGATGGCGAGGCGTGTTCAAGATAACGACACCCTATTCTTACGGATAAGATAAGCAAATTATCATATCCTCACAAGGAGAAGGAGTCAGAATCCAAGAAGGAATGAGAATGAAGAAAGCAGTATTAGACTAGGAATCCTTACAAGAGGAGAAGACTGAATCCAACTAGGATTTCTTATGCTAATAGGAGTCTGATTTCTGTATTATTATAAATAGGAGGGCAGAGCATGTGTAAAAGGCATCAAAAAAAATCATCACCAAAGTTAGTGATCAGAATCATCAAGCTCTGATTTGTGAAAGCAAAGAAGAGACCCGAGAAGCATATTTGAGTAATAAAAAGTACCACCCTGTTCTTGTCCGTGGACGTAAGTCGGATCCCAAAATCCACCGAACCACGTTAAATCTCTTTGTCGATTGGTGTGTTTTTCCGTCTCTCGCTAAATTTGCTTTTGGTCCCCCATAACCAAACAAATTCACCGTTGAATGAGGATTACCTCGGAGGTGATATTCCCATATTACCCTGAGACCAAAATCCACCGTCAACAAATTCTAAACGAATTAATGAGCTTAAATTCGTATTCAATTTGTTTAATAAACGAATCGAATCGAATTGACCCATTTAATAAACGGATCCATTTTTTCAAACACGTATTCGCTTTAAAGTGAATCAAATCGAACGAATAAACGAATCATAACCTAAATTACGACCCTTAGCTTGCAACACTCATTATAAAATAAAAAAATAAAAAAAAAAAAAAATTTATTGCAGGTGCTACCGTGGAACCATGGCAGCCTGTTCCATGTCGGCAG
>SKCR01028712.1:0-71695 GCA_019454045.1 Zanthoxylum bungeanum | reverse complement strand
AATAATCTGTATTATTCATAACGCGTTACCCAAGGGCTCAACGAGTACACTTCATATTGTGGGACTCTCTAAGTTTAGGTTTATCCATCACGAAATCCAATTTTGTGTCCATAATTCACCCACTCTGAATTATGACGACCACAGATAATCTTGCTAAACTATGTAAGTCGAGGTCGTTGGATATGTATAATCCCCCTGTCAGAGACTATGTTGGACAATTATGACCTAGAGCGTCATTATTTGTACAGATCATGGTGTGTTGTACAAATTAACTATGTGACAAATGAGCTTGCTCTCTTATCATTTGTGATTAGATCACCAAGATATATAAATGATAGGAGGTCCTTATGATTTGTTCCTGGATTGAGAATGATATGAGACAGTATCAGTCCACGAAGGATAAATCATTAAATATCCATAGTCAGAGTATTATCGAGATTGGACATCGATAATGCGTAAAAGACTAGTATTACACTTGTGCGCGTTGTGGGGGCACAACGACATAGTTCTCATACATTTGGGTATATGATACTCATGCAAGTGTAATAGGAGGTTGTGTTTTACCGATGGTACGGGAAACAGCTTCGCTCTGGATAGACCCCCTCGGAATTCCATTGGTAGTATGACTATGTGTCTATGGAAGTCCGACATCAGGGTAGGTGTATTTGGTCTTAACCTGAGACTTGCACCGCTAATACTTGCGATAATCAATATACTTTGGTTTTGGTTGTCCAGGGCTTTAACTGGTTCTGTGTACGCCTCTACTGGGTATATTGAGAATCGTAGTGTATTGGGTGTGATGTCAAGATGGAAGTGTCACTCCAGTCATATGGAGATGATGGTCGCGTAGGATACGGTACTGGTTCTCTTATGTACTGCAGTCATCGGGATAAAATGACAAAGTCAGGTTTATCCGATTATAGAGAATAGTTACCAGACATCCGACATGGGCTTCGTACGGGGCAGACACAATTCCAGCCCCAGACCTAGCACGTGATCATCCGATACTGGATCAAAATACGCAATACAACGTATACTACGCCTGATATAGATCACTATATTCCTGTAAGGATATTTCTGGAGAATTGGGTAGGCATGGCGCTTTGCTAGAAGCCAACCTTGTCTTGTAAATCGGTACAAACGTAGTACTAGGTACTTACGTGTTCGGATAGTCCGACGACCCGATTTATTGCCAACATATCCGGGGATCTCATGGGTCGCTTCCCGAAGATTCACCGATGACGTATGACTCGCACTTTTATTAATCTGGGATTAATTAGATGAGAGAGAAAATTAATCTAGGATTAATTGCGGAGATATTTTATCTGGGATAAAATATCAATTAAAGAGAGATAACGATTAATTTGGAATTAATCGATAAAATAATATATTCGATATATTATACGAAATTGGATTTCGACACGGAATTAAAATTAGATTTTAATTCTGGCGAACGAGTTAATTTAGAATTAATTCGTTAGCGACGTGAATAGTGATTTCGCTAGGCGTAATTATTTAATTGCGTCGCAACGGAAAATTCATTAATTTGGAATTAGCGAACCCGAGCCCGGGATTATTTAGGAGCGCATTCGCATTTCGAATTCGAGTGCGGCACGCAAGTCAAATCAAGCGTCAAATCGCTAGTCGCATCAAGCGTCAAATCATTTTTTGAAAGCAAATATATTGGCAAATTAATTTATTAATTAGGCATGTGTATTAGATACACAATTTCCCTTCACCAACCAATCGATCTCTCTCTCTTTTTCATTTTGGAGCCAAAATCTCCTCCTTCTCTCACACGGTCTAGGACTGAATTTGTTCTTTTTTTTCTGGTTCTGCCGAAACACAAGAAGAAGCAAATGATTTTTGTGGCAAAAATCATGGGTGCTAGCACACATTGAGTTATCCTAAGGTGATAAGGAAGTAATTTCGTGAGTTTGGAATCCATTTTGGAAGCTTGGAACTTGAAGACTTCAATGGAGGACCATGGCCGAATTTCTTGGAGGACCACACAGCCCACTGCCGAATGACTTCTTGGAGGAGGCAGAACGTTTTTGTCTTCACCCGCATCGCCTCTACCGATCATTGTGAGTATTCCGCAACTCCTTGAATGTATTCGCATGTTACTTTCATTGCTTGATTCGATCTTGGGAAGCTTAGAGAATTCCAACAATGGTATCTTGAGCCAATATTGAGCATGAAAATTTTAGGGCTTAAAATTTGGGTAAAATGTATTTGAGCATGATTTGATTAAATTGGATGTTTGAGTATGCTTAATACATGTTTAATTGAAGTTTGATTTGATCAATTTCAAGAAATTTTGTTTGGAACAATTTTCCCCAATTTTGATGTGTTGGCCAAAAGTCACTATGCCCTAATGTCTTGGAATTTTGATTTTTTTGATCATTGGATGTCTTGGAAATCATTTGGAAATGTTGATTTAATGTTGAATTTGATTCAATTGGATTGGATTTAAAATTGGACAAATAAATCACCATATTGCCGAGACAAATTGAGCATGTATTGGGTTTGATTTTTGATTAAATTGTGTTGGACACTATTTGATGTTAAAGAGCATGATTAGTTGTGTAAATTGATGATTTGGAAATGTTGATTTATGTAATTAATTATGTTATACACTTTAGATTAATTAAATTGTGAAAGTGGATTTTTGTAATTTAATTAATTGGGCCTTAAATTGGATTTGGGCTTTAATGTTGTAAATGGGCTTATTGGGCTTGGTTGTACCAAGTTGGGTTTAGGCTAAATTGGTTGGATCCAATTGGGCCCAAAACCGCATCCATAAAGCCCAAATGCGACTAATGGACCTTTAAAGTTTAATGGGCCTAATGGGCCTAAATTGTTTTTTGGGCTTATGGGGTAACTCCCGGATTGGACTTTGGTTATTGGGTTTGACCCGAGTTGACCAAAAGTCCACGCCTTAAGAAATTAATTAAAAGACCATTGGACTTTAATTAAATTAACGTTGGACGTTACTCGGGCTTTGAGACCCGTAACGATTAAATTTGGAATTTAAATCGTAAAAGGTTTATTAATAAAGTGTATATTTAATTTGGAGTTAAATAGCGAATTAGTATTAAATACAAATTGAATTGGATTTAATTATGTAGTTTAATTTAATTCGAGAATTCGTACTTTGAGTATTTATTCGCAAAACGAGTATGACTCGCGCAAAATCAAATCGTTGTTTGAACATTGGATGATCATTAATTATCAGATTAATTAATTTGATTAAATTGATTGATAGCATGCTTGTGTGAATACATGGTTGCGATGCATGAATAATATATATCGGATGGATATTAGATGGGTGGGGCAATTTTAGAAATAGTTGTAATAAATTTGGAATTTATTAAATTGGACCTGTGTGTCCAGCCTTATTACCTCCTTACTCTTTGTATTCTCTTCTCACCTATTCCCCTCAATGTAAATGAGGTTTCTTTAGAAGTGTAGTGTAACGGGTAGAAGTAATACATGTGCTAGCGGGAGAGAAGAAATAGAAAGATTTGATCTAGGATCAATGTGTAAAGTATCCATTCGTATATCATTATTATTTATTTATACGCGGTTTATTATGTGTTTAGAATGCATGTTTAAGGTGTATGATGATGGGACCTTAACAAAGATAATAAATTGGTTGCCAATTTGCACGCGAAAAACCCTCACAAAATATTAAGCGTTTTTCCTTCCATTGAGTGATTCTTACTCAAGATCTAAGACTGGCATTGGTTTGTTGGCCAAAGTCAAGGCCTTTGTCCGTCGAGGATGTGTTTGAATCACAAGAGCTTTGTTCCATATCAGTGTCTTGTCCAAGTTGTGGTTTGTTGGCCAAAGTCAATACCACTTCTTGTCCATCGACATTGATTACGAAACTTTCCATGGTCAATGGGTCACGCTTGACTGGGATCACTAAGTTTGTTGTGCCAAAGCCAAGGCTTAGTTGATTCAGAGGAAAAAGGTTAGGTAATATATTGGATATATTGGCATATATAAGATATATGCTTCGGACTTGGATGTCCCCCTACTGGATCTAGGAATTGGATTGGATCCAATTGATCTTAGAGATCTACCTAGTTAATTATCATACAATTTGTTGGCCAAAGTCAAGATTGTGTGATATTTAACGGGATCCTAGCCCGCTAGGAAACACGGTTTCGCGAGTACTCGACAGAGGGTTAGAGGCTCGCCGAAAAATAGTGGGAGGCAAGAATTGAATTTGCAATATTCGTTTAATTACTTGCCATATGCGCTCAATCAAATATCATTCTTCAAATAAATTAAATGTTAGTTGGACTAATATTTAAATTGTTGTTTTAATTAACAGTTGGACTGTATTCAAACAAATTAAAAGTATAGTTGATTAATATAGTTGGACTATAATAATCATTATATTTATAGTACCGAAATCATTGATTAAATAGTTGGACTATTAGAATCAAGATAAAATTGAAAGATTGACATTTAAAACATAATCCTAGGGAAAATGTATTTAAATGGTTTAATTTTTCAAATTGGTAATAAAGTTTCTGGATGGTCCTGGAAAATAATAAGTTACTTTATTTGATAAAATAACATATTATGCCTAAGCCCGGAGTTAAGCAAATAGTAGAGCGTAATCTTTGGAAGATTTATGTAATGATAACTTTAGTGCTTAATCCATTAAACTTGTCAGTAGACTCCTTAATTTCTGAATCAGAACTAAGGATTAGATCTTTAAAGTATGATAATGAAATTGAAGGATCTTCATAAATCTATATTTTAGATCTTTGAAGTACTAAATTGCAATTAATAACTCTTTGAGGGTTAATGACTATTCTCAAGGAGAAAAAGTCAAAGTTTGCAATGAGGCAAGTGGCGCAAGGCGCACCTTACTTCGATATTCTAGAACCCAAGGCTAGGCCAAAGGCTTCTGGAATGTGGAAAAGGGCAAAGGAAAAATCATTATAATCTTCTGGGAAGATAAAGGACATATCCCAAAATGTCTGCCTAAATGTGGCAAACGGGATTGCGGAAGCGTGACTGCTGTTTGGACAAAGCAGACGTGAAAGAATTGAAGAACGGTCAAGGCTCTGACTTCAAATATGTTTGTCATAAAATATGTTCGCTACTAGTATTAAAATTGAATTTTAAATACTTAGTGTGATACATAAATATGTATTGATGTTCAGAATCTGCTATGAGCAGGATACTGACATCTATTGAGATTTACCTGCGAATCGGAAACGGGACGAAAGTCGCTGTTTTAACCGTAGATACCTAAGTTTAGGAACTACCCTTCGGGTGTGTACCTTAATTTAGAAACTGTTATAATGTAACTAGTTTGACTAGAAACATTATCTCTATATCGGGGTTTAACCCGTTGCGGGTATACCTTTATATTCTAGAACACTAAAGTGTTTTATTATATAAAGATGATATTGAGATAAACACATTAGATGTGAATAACAGCATTTATATTTTGAATATAAATAAATCTCAAAAATATAACATGACAAACAAATAGCTCAAACTGATTTGATCAGAAGAAACTAATTTGTGACATTGTTGTCTGGGACACAATTGAACAAGACTCGTATATCCACACTTTTGAAGAGTGGGTACTAGGACATATTTGATCATATTCAAATAAAGTCTACGAATCTAGTTTATTGGGCAAAGTGCCTAAAACACTATTTACTTGGTAAGAGTGTAAATGCCACCGATCTGTTAGCCTAGTGAAGCAAGTGGGCCCATGTCTAGCTAGGCTAGAGGTGGATATGAATATTTCGTGACCTTTACGGATGTGGCATCTCGTTATGGTTATGTGTTTCTTTAGGAACACAAATCGGAAACTTTTATAGTTTTGACGCGAAATAGACAAACAGATCGGCTAAAGTATTAAACTGTCACGGTAAGACCGTAATGGAAAATACTTAAGCAATAAGTTTCTCAAATACTTGAAAGATTATAGTATTCTTTCAATGAGGACTCCTCTAGGAACACGTCAATTTGACGGTGTATCCGAACAGAGCAACCAAATTTTGTTGGACATGATAAAGGTTAATCATGAGTCGCTCTGAGCTACCATTTCCTTCAACGGATAAACATTAACAATGTAGAACTTATTTTGAATAAGGTTCCATAAAAATCTGTTTGACAGACTTCATATTAGATATGAACAGGAAAGAAACCGGGTTTCTCATTCCTGAAAATTTGGGAATGCTAGGCATATGTTTGGATAATACCAAACTAAAACCCAAATTGTATAAGTGCAAATTGTAGGTTATCCTAGGGATACCAAAGTATAGTACTTATACAACTCATAAGAGAACAATTTAATTGTTGCTCACCATGCGGTTTTCCTAAGAGGAATACCGATATGCAGTGGAAAGTGTGAGGATAGTAAAACTCGATGAAAATCGGAGTAATACTGTTCCTGGCATCGAATCTTTATGGAACATAATAGTTCATCTAGGATGAAACTATACCAGTAATCTTCGAATACACAAGAACCGCGTATGTCGGAGAGAGTCAGAAAACAACCTGGGGTATGGGTTTCTGATCTCACCTCATAAAGATGTCAATCTTATTGAGGTATACCAACTGACTACGTATGAGGAAGTGATACAAGGTATCGACTCCCTAATATGGCAAAGTGCCATGAATCCGAAATGGATTTCATGTATATCAACAAGTTTGGACACTAGTTGATGTACCGCAAGGCATTGTGCCTATTGGTACTTATAAGTCTTCAAGGAAGACATACATGGATGGCTACATCCAACGTATAAAGCTAGGCTTTTAGCGGAAAGGTATCGTTATCAACATTATGTTGATTATGATTCAACCTTTTACCTGTTGCCACAGTAAATCCATTTTGATAATACTTGCTGATGCTGCATGTTTCATTTGTGAAATATGACAGCTTAACGGGAAAATCGCTTTCCTGAAAAGGAAACCTTTCGGAGGATGTTTACAACATCCTGTCGGTTTTGTCGTAACTAAACTAGCAAACAAGGTTTGCAGGTTGTTCGATCCATGTTTGGATTGAAGAAAACATAGGTTCTTAGAATTACCATTTTGATGTAATCATAATAGTTTATGATTTAATTCAAAACGAAAATGATTCTTGTGTATATTAGAAGGTTAGTGGGAGCGCACTGACAATCGATGTCCTATAAAATAATGATAATATGTCATTTCTTGGAAATGATATTCCCATAATAAAAACAATCGGCGAAATCTTGGCTTTCGAATACTCTCCGAGAAATCGTACAATGAAAAATGTACGCGACCTGGTGTCTCATACGCTTTGAGCATATGAATTCACAATTAGGCCAATCCAAGTGATAGTCACTGGATTGATATTAAGAACATCATTAGTATCTTAGAGATCTAAGGATGCTGTCTTAAACCATGGAGAATGAGAACTTGAAGTGACTGGGTGATGAGCGGAAAATATATCAATATTTACCGCCCCTTTTACTTAATATTTTGTTTAGTTTCTCAGGTTTGATGAACGTTTTGATGTGTTTTAGTTTATTTTGCAGATAAAATAATATTGGGACACAATGAAATCATTTAGGACGAAATGTGGGTCAAATAAGGGCAAAAATTGGACTTGACATATTAATTTTGGAGATTGGAAACTTGAAAGGGCGTTTTAACGAAGTGCAGTTTTGGAAATTCTATTTTTGTGCATTTGTCGTATTTTGGGCATAACTTTTTACTCCGATATCGGATTGAGCTGATTCAAGTTCCAGATTAAAGAAGAATCAAAGATATACAACTTTTAAAGACAAAATAATTTCGAATTCTGAAGATTTCATTCCCGAAATTGATGAACCATCCGGAAGTGTGTTGTGTGTAATTATTAAAGTCATTTTCAATCATTTTCAAAGCAAAAAATAAATTAATAAATAAATAATAAAAATTATCAAATCACCACCAAACATGATAAGCAATTAGTGGAGTAATTAATAATGGATTTGGTGGAGCAATTAGTGGAGCAATTAATAATTGATTTGGTGGATGATTTGATGGAGGCAAAATTTTGCCTATAAATACCAAGCCATTTCATTTGAAAATTCATACTTTCTTCTAAGTAATTCCTTCAGAATACTAAGAAGATTGTATCTTGTTTGTTTATTTACAACTTTCAGTAATTAATTTTCACTTTCGCACTTTCTTTTCTTTACTTTTCAGTTTTTACTTTCCGCAATTTACTTTTACGCACAGTACTTTTCTTTCTTTAATTTTCAGTTTTTACTTTTCAGTAATGAGGAGGTAACTCCCATTTGCTGGGGTAAAAGGTAAAACTTTTATTACTAATATTTAGATTAATCTCCCTTAATTATAATATATAAACTAGTTAAAACTGACTTAACGAGGATACCGCCATATTGGTCGGTTGGTAATTATTTAAATTGGTTTTAACTTGACTAAACTGGATACCGCCTGATTGGTCGGTTGGTAATTAATTATTAATTTGACTTAATCTGGATACCGCCTATATGGCTGGTTGGTAATTATCATGCAAAGTTAATATATTATATTAAGGGAGATATCTAAAATAGAAGTAATAAAAGTGAATCTTTTTACCTCAGCATTTTCTTTTATTGCAATTTTACTTTATTTACTTTTCAGCAATTTACTTTCATCAATTTACTTTTCAGTAATTTACTTTTCAGCAATTTACTTTTCAGCAATTTACTTTTCAGTAATTTACTTTCAGCATTTACTTTTCACCATTTAATTTTCAGTATTTAATTTCAGCATTTACTTTCAGCATTTAATTTTCAGCATTTAATTTTCAGTATTTAATTTTCAGTATTTTACTTTATGTCTTTTATTTTATTTAAGTTTTTTTTTACTACCCGTAAATATGTGTCGTAACTAAGCCAGTTATCTGGGGTTGTGATGAAATCCAATATCATCGGTTTATAAGGGGTTAAATTATAGTTTGGGTAATTTAGTCTTAAGCTTAATGCGTCTTGTTAATTGGCCACTAATAAGATTGATGTGGTAAATCTAAAATAAACTTGACAAAGGAATTTTAGGTTTCAGCCTTAGACTTAATAGCTCACGATCTTCCTTGAGGATAGATAACCCTTTAATAGATTTCCTTATAGGATAGACATATATCTGTCGGGCGGGGGTAGCCATAATTGGAACTTAAACTTAATGAATCCAGATAATTTGGTTGGCATAGACATATGGTTCAATTGGGTTAAACTGGGTATTTGCGTCTGACCATCGACAGAGGCTTTTGCATAATTTAGTGTTCCAGGTTAGTAAACCGATTTATTACACAAACATAAAATAACCACTTCATCTTTAAAATGATATTGGAAGAAATCACAACCCTAGATAGTTTTTAATATTGAATTTTCTTAAACCTACATTCGAGCAATTTTATTTACTTGTTTTTTAATTTAAAACCTTCATCATTTCAAATCAATCAATCAACCTGTTAGATACTAGTAATCATTTGACCTCATAAAATTAATAGATTAGGTATTAAGTCCTCGTGGGATCGATACTTTTTATACTACTTGAACGATACGTGCGCTTGCGTTATACGCGTGTGTAAGCACCGGTCACTGGGATCACTACTGCAAGTTTCCTAAACCGATAATAACAACTGTAAGTCGTAAAACGGTACTATACAGTTTAAATAACGATACAGTGAGCTGGAAATCTTCCAAGCAAGATACTGTTACCGAATAAACAAATAATGCGGGTTATTGCTGCAGCTGAGGCAGCAATAGAAACCATTTGGGTTGATAATAAATCTAATTAGATTAGATATAGTTCTGTTAGCAGCTGAGCTAGGCTACAACACAGGCTAAAGAGTTAACGGTCTCATCAACGATCCAGATACATACTTCGATATTCATCTGATTCGTTCGGATCATACATCGTGGCGATGTGATGATCGAATAAATCGCATCAGATGATAATCAAGCGAATCCGCTGACGAAAACCTTTTCTCAGCAATTTGAGCCAACCGTACATAGTTCGGGTGGTAGACACTAGACTGACTGGCTATAGGCTAAGTGGGAGATTGTTGGACAATTATGACCCATAGCGTCACTATTTGTACAGATTATGGTGTTGTTGTACAAATTAACTATGTGACAAATGAGATTGCTCTCTTATCATTTGTGATTAGATCACCAAGATATATAAATGATAGGAGGTCCTTATGATTTGTTCCTGGATTGAGAATGATATGAGACAGTATCAGTCCACGAAGGATAAATCATTAAATATCCATAGTCAGAGTATTATCGAGATTGGACATCGATAATGCGTAAAAGACTAGTATTACACTTGTGCGTGTTGTGAGGGCACAACGGCATAGTTCTTATATATTTGGGTATAGGATACTCATGCAAGTGTAATATGAGGTTGTGTTTTACCGATGGTATGGGAAACAGCTTCGCTCTGGATAGACCCCCTCGGAATTCCATTGGTAGTATGACTATGTGTCTATGGAAGTCCGACATCAGGGTAGGTGTATTTGGTCTTATCCTGAGACTTGCACCGCTAATACTTGCGACAATCAATATACTTTGGTTTTGGTCGTCCAGGGCTTTAACCGGTTCTGTGTACGCCTCTGCTGGGTATATTGAGAATCGTAGTGTTTTGGGTGTGATGTCAAGATGGAAGTGTCACTCCAGTCATATGGAGATGATGGTCGCGTAGGATACGGTACTGGTTCTCTTATGTACTGCAGTCATCGGGATAAAATCACAAGGTCAGGTTTATCCGATTATAGAGATTAGTTACCAGACATCTGACATGTGCTTCGTACGGGGCAAACACAATTCCAGCCCCAGGCCTAGCACGTGATCATCCGATACTGGATCGAAATACGCAATACAACGTATACTACGCCTGATATAGATCACTATATTCCTATAAGGATATTTCTGGAGAATTGGGTAGGCATGGCGCTTTGCTAGAAGCCAACCTTGTCTTGTAAATCGGTACAAATGTAGTACTAGGTACTTACGTGTTCGGATAGTCCGACGACCCGATTTATTGCCAACATATCCGGGGATCTCATGGGTCGCTTCCCGAAGATTCACCGATGACGTATGACTCGCACTTTTATTAATCTGGGATTAATTAGATGAGAGAGAAAATTAATCTGGGATTAATTGCGGAGATATTTTATCTGGGATAAAATATCAATTAAAGAGAGATAACGATTAATTTGGAATTAATCGATAAAATAATATATTCGATATATTATACGAAATTGGATTTCGACGCGGAATTAAAATTAGATTTTAATTCGGGCGAACGAGTTAATTTAGAATTAATTCGTTAGCGACGTGAATAGTGATTTCGCTAGGCGTAATTATTTAATTGCGTCGCAACGGAAAATTCGTTAATTTGGAATTAGCGAACTCGAGCCCGGGATTATTTGCGAGCGCATTCACATTTCGAATTCGAGTGCGGCACGTAAGTCAAATCAAGCGTCAAATCACTAGTCGCATCAAGTTTCAAATCATTTGTCACTTTGAGTGATGTGACAACTTATCACTTGATTTGATTGATTGATGGATTGATGTGGCGGTTGGCTAGCCTTTATTGTTTGACTTTTTTGAAATCAAATATATTGGCAAATTAATTTATTAATTAGGCATGTGTATTAGATACACAATTTCCCTTCACCAACCAATCGATCTCTCTCTCTTTTTCATTTTGGAGCCAAAAACTCCTCATTCTCTCACACGATCTAGGTCCGAATTTGTTCTTCTTTTTCTAGTTCTGCCGAAACACAAGGAGAAGCAAATGATTTTTGTGGCAAAAATCATGGGTGCTAGCACACATTGAGTTATCCCAATGTGATAGGGAAGTAATTTCGTGAGCTTGGAATCCATTTTGGAAGCTTTGAGCTTGAAGAATTCAATGTAGGACCATGGCCGAATTTCTTGGAGGACCACATAGCCCACTTCCGAATGACTTCTTGGAGGAGGCAGAACGTTTTTGTCTTCACCCGCATCGCCTCTACCGATCATTGTGAGTATTCCGTAACTCCTTGAATGTATTCGCATGTTATTTTCATTACTTGATTCGATCTTGGGAAGCTTAGAGAATTCCAACAGGCTATCCATATTATACCTAGGATATAGATAAGAACGTCAAATTCTTATGGTATAATATAGTCGACTTTCAAATTTATGATCTCTAAATAACACTCGGAACTTGCTTCCGAAATTATACCACGGCCATGGATTTACTAGATCGTAAACACATGTAGGATACTTATGCCCTGTACACAGGACTGACGGATTCTATCTTGATACGCACTGGATATCATGAGCATCAGTCCACACCCAACAAATAGGCGGAGGTCTGATCTAAATAGATCGGTGACTTGACTGCCATCAAAGTGTGGAGGATAACTCATATATCCACAGTGGTATCTCAAGTTCAAGGATCACTATGCTCGCTCAACTCGAGAAGATTCCTATTGACATTATTGTACCATCTATGAGGAAATCTTCAATGAGTCGTTCAGTGTTTATCAAATAAACACCTACATGTCTATACGAGTCTCCTGAGACTCATGGTTCATTGGGATAAACCATCGGACCAAGTCTCGATATATGATATGTACTGGTCTCAGCAGATTTTATTAACCGACCCGTGTTAGTAAAAAGGAATTGTTCGTATTTATGAATCAGACATAAATATAATCCGGATTGGCTCTCCGAGCACCAACCCTAACACAAAATTCCACCCTCAAACTGACGGGCAGTCAAAGCAGACTATTCATACATTGGAAGATTTGTTGAGATCGTGTGTATTGACTTTTACTGGGGATAGGATGATCATCTACATCTGATAGACTTTGCCTATAACAACAACTTCCAGGCTAGTATCGGTATGGCTCTGTTTCAGGCCTTGTATGGGAGGAGTGTAGGACTCTTGTTTGTTAGGGCAAGTTTGGAGATAGACAGATTCATGGTTCACACTTAGTAGATATGACATATGAGAGGATCAGACTGATCTGAGCTAGACTGTTGGAGGTGCAGAGTCGACAGAAGAGTTATGCTGACAAAAGATTGAAGAACCTTGGGTTCCAAGTGAGGGATAAAGTCTTCTTAAAAGTCTCCCATTGGAAGGGAGTATTGAGATTTGGCTGGAAGGTAAAGTTGACACTGCGCTATATTGGTCCTTATGAGATTTTGGAGAGAATGGGCAAAGTAGCATATCATCTGGAATTACCACCGAAATTAGAAAGGAATCATAACATTTTCATATATCAGTGCTGAAGAAGTATGTACCAGATCCTACTCACATCCTCGAGAGTCAACCGGTAGAATTGAGTGAGAATATGACTTATGAAGAAAAGCCCGCGAAGATCGTAGAGCGGAAAGACCAAGAGTTTAGATCCAGACATATCCCTCTTATAAAGGTCATGTGGACTAATCATCACGTACATGAGGCAACTTCAGAAGTAGAACAATACATGATGAGGAAATATCCAGAGCTATTCGAGGATTGAGAAATTTTGAGGATGAAATTTTTATAAGGTGTGTAGATTGTGAAACCATACCCCATGAGTAGTTATTATTTAAAATAAACTTATCCACTTTTCTTCCATATTTTCTTGTTGCTCTTATCTCTACTACTCCACATTCTTTGCTCCACAACAACTAACCAAAAACTAACTCTAATACTATATATATCTATATAAAACCAAAACCCTAAGGGCATATTTTGGAGTGTGTTTATCTTGAAAATAAGAGGATAGGGTAAGTGTGTGGTTGATCAGTAGAATAAAGGAATAGAAGGCTTTCAGGGATTAGTGTGAGAGAGAGAGGGTTGAACTAGTAGAAAGCTAAAACACAAAGGAGAAAGAAAGGGGTTGTTCGACGTCATCCGGCTGCCTTTTCCATTGGGTGACCACTCAAGGAGAATCCCCTCGATGAGATGAAGCCGGCGCCGTTGGTCCGATGATCTGAATCCACTATATGTGCCCGCATGTGCCACCCACGCGTTGTCGCGTCGCTGCTCTATGCGCCCCACGCACCGCCATGCATGCATAGCACCTCTAGGACCAGAATATTTCCCTTGTCGAGATACACATGTTGGAAACTTCGGTATCCAAATCGGACCTTCAGTTGTCGTGAAACGGGCCAAAAATACGAGTTAACGTCGTTCGATTCTTGGTCAGTGACCACCGAGCATCCACCATCACCACCACCATCGTTATAACCCTGGTGACGTGTATTGTCTGTTGATCATATTTTACAATTTTAGGGGTGTAAATGTAAGATTTTAGAGTTTTAGACTTATTCATAAATTGACACGATTATGGACACAAATCTGTAAATTCTGATTTTTAGTGAGTAATAGGAGATAACTGAGATTTGTAGGACTAAATTGATAATATTGGAGAGTATTGGGGTTAAATTGTAAATTTAGAAAGTTTAAGGGTAAAATCAAAATTTTAGTAAAATATAGTGACCTGATTGTAATTTTATACTTTTTCCAGATTTTAGCGAAGACATATAGATATAAAGCGTTTTGCGTGGATTGAGATAAGTACAATAAACGATGATTCCTTTAACATAAATATTTGTGTTAGGGTTAGTGCTCGAAGTGCCAATTTGGATCGTATTTATGTCCGATTCATGAATACGAACAATGCATTTTTCCATAATATTACTTATTTAATGGTAGCACCTCTTGTCTTTTATATACATATTCGATCTAATTACGATTAGATATCTAATTAAGATTAGATTGAAACTAAATCTGATTCAGTGATACGTATATATAAGACTAAGACCCTATGATTTACAACGTAATTTGTAATTGACATTGGGAAGCGTCACTATAAGTTGTATATCCTTAAATAAAGTTCCTGGTCAAAATTTACTAACACAGGTCGGTTAGTAAAATTCGTTGAGACTCGTACATGTCGTATATCATGACTTGGTCCGATGGTTTATCCCAATGAACCATGAGTCTCAGGAGACTCGTATAGACATGTAGGTGTTTATTTGATAAACATTGAACGACTCACTGAAGATTTTATAGTAGATGGTACACCAACGTCAATAGGAATCTTCTCGAGTTGAGCGAGCATAGTGGTCATTCGACTTGAGATACCACAGTGGATATATGAGTTATCCTTCATACTTTGATGGTAGCCACATCACTGATCTATTTAGATCAGACCTCCACTTATTCGTTGGGTGTGGACTGATGCTCATGATATCCGGTGCATATCAAGATAGAATCTGTCAGTTCTGTGTACAGGGCATAGGTATCATGCACGTGTTTGCAATCTAGTAAATCCATGGCCGTGGTATAACTTCGGTATCAAGTTCCGAGTGTTATTTAGAGATCGTAAATTTGAAAGTCGACTATATTATACCATAAGGATTTGATGTTCTTATCTATATCCAGGTATAATATGGATAGCCTATGACGGAGGGATTATTCGTATGCAATAACCTCGACTTGTATAGTTTAGCGAGATTATCCGTTGTCGTCATAATTCATGAGTGGGTGAATTATGGACACGAAATTGGATTTCGTGACGGATAAATCTAAACTTAGAGAGTCTCATAATAAGAAGTGTACTCGTTGAGCACTTGGGCAACGCGTTGTGAATAATACATATTATTCATAACACTTCACAGAATTAAATTAGTTAATTCGAATCGTTTAAACGGTTAAACGAAAACACATGCATAAGGGCATTTTTGGTCAATCGTAATTATTATGTATTTGTATTTGATACATAATTTGATTAGATACACATTAATTAATTATCAAGAGAGACTTTGACACATGCCATTAATATATGTATTTGTCATTTAATGTAAATAAAAATACATATATAATAATAATTATATTAATTAATTGTTTAGATATTTAAATGTTAAATATTAAATAATTAATGATATCTATATTTCATAATTGTTATGTTATGTGGCTAATTATTATTGATACATGTGGCATGTCTTAATTAAACTTTAGGTGTGCAAATTTGTTTTGCTAACATAAAGTTTAATTTTAATTTAATGAAATTAAAATGTAAAAATGACCAAAACACCCTTGTAAAGTCGGTCATCACCATTTTTTAAAGTAAAAAATTTTTCTTTTACTTCCAAGGGAAGCCATGGCCGGTTCTTTCAACTTCCAAAACACTCTCAAATAGCTTGATGATTCAAGGAAGAAGAAAGTGAAAAATTCAAGAAAAGCTGAAGGAAAAGTTGAAGATTAAGAGGTAATCTTTAATATTCTTAAGTTTAGGAAATTATTTTCTTGTTCTTGAATTACTAGAATGGTTCTAGGGTTTACTTACTTCTTAGAATTTGGGGCTTTTGGATTTGGAGGATGGAATTGGAGGCTTATTGCATGTGTGAAGTTGATTTGAATGATATTATTGTAATATTAGTTCAAATTGATCATTTGATGATATGTTGTCATTCTAGAGTGTTATGACCACTCTTGTGATGCCTATAATTCTTCTTGGGTGCTTCATTGGTGGTGGCTTGGATTGGTGTTGTGATTAATTTGATTAATGTTGAAAAAGTTGGATTAAAGCATGAAAAATTGAATATTTTTGTTACAAAATCAGTTCTGGAAACGATGGGCTTATTGTGATGAAAATAATGTCATATGAATGTATTGGATGTGTTTTGGGTGTTGGAACAATTTTCAGAAATTATTTCGGAGTTGAAATATGCGAAAATGGTGAAAAACGGCGTTACCGGGTGACGGATGCCCAAACAGTGAATTGGTCACTGTTCTGGCAGCCCATGAACTGCCCTAGCACTATTGGGGCTGACTTGGGAAGCCCTCATGTGCATTGGGTGGTCGGTTCGGTCAAAAACGTATTTTATGCCATTTTGCAGAAAAACAAATTTCGTAAAAGTTTCGCGATGTTCCTTAACTATTTATGTCATTATTTGATATCGAATAAATATGTTTAGGTGAAATATGAATGAATTATTCATATTGGATATTGAATAATTTATTCAGTAATTTAAAAAAAAATTAAATTATGATTTCACCCGAACCACGAGCTTCCGCTGCGCCCGCACCAAAACCCCAACAAAAATGGTATCAGAGCAGGTCTGATCCTTCATCCATTACATTTTTCATGCTTGATATATGATATATAATCTAATTTTGATGTTTGCACATGCATGTAATTTAGATATTTCTTGAATTTTCGGTTCTATGCTAACGGGAAACATAACGGAAATTTAATGGTTAAGTTAAGTTATGTTTTCTAAGGTAGAGTTTAACTATTTAGAAGTTGATCTAGATTATATTCTGCATTGGATGGATGTTTCTTGGTCCGTCTTGTCAATAAAGTTTATGGGTATCTTTCTATGGCTGCATCTGAGAAAGTGCCAAAGCAGTGAGGGTGTAGTTGATAGAATTTTATCCATGCTGGATGTATATTTGATACTAGACAAATTCAAGTGAAAGTGGAAATCATGAACGTGCCAAAGCTGTCAGGACTACATCAGTAGCTTGAGTTTGTCATTGGCAAGTGAAGCCTTGATACGCCTCCTTGTGAACGTGCCAAAACTGTCATAACGAGAAACGATCAGGACCAAAATCAGGAGTCACAGTGAGTATGATTGACAAATGAGTTGTCTACCTAATGAATATACGTAGGCGAGATCGTGCCAAAGCTGTGAGTTGAAATATATTCATGAGGTCCACCTCTCACTTTGGAATTCGATTTAATTATTGAATTCCCATTTTCCATTGGGGATTATGGTATTACGTAAAGTAGTGGGAGACACTGCTGGGTTAAAAATCCATAACTAAAGCAGTGTGTAATATTGTGGAAATTACCGCTTGTGTGTTTTCCTTATTCTATATTGTTAATAAAATTAAACTTCTAATCCACTACATGAATATTATTTGAATATATTTTCCGACTTCACTTATGGTTGCGTATTTCTAGAATAGGTTCTAGAATGTTAGTAGACTTGGATATTGTTAGATTAGTCAAAACCATCGGAAAATGTTGTTCCGTTTTTCTTGAAAATCAAGATGGTTAGTGACTTAGTTATTAAGTCACGATAAGTAATCTAAATAGATATCTGTTTTAGGATATAATTGTCTAGAAAGAATAGTTTCTTGTGCAGTAACAATTGACACGAATCAGTTCATGTCTCGAGATTCTTGACTAGCATTAAGAAAACTCCATTAAGTATTTGTTTATCTTATAATGACGTTTCTTGGCCTTTGTGACTTTTAGAAGTCATGTGTTTGACACAGTTTGCTAATCAATTATTTGCAATTAGTGTAAATAATTGAAGGCAAATTATAGAGCTTAAGAAATGAGATGTGTATAGTTGTGTGTTGAGAATATCGATTCTCATAATATGTCAACTATAGGTATTGGATACTGGATCTCCCATCTAGTTATTTAAAATAGGGTTTAATGATTGTTTTGATATTTGATATCAGAACTTGTTACTATCGGTTAGTTACTTGTTCAGTATAAATAATTGTTACATATTTTAATATGACTAGTAATGTCATTGATGAAGAGATAAACATTAAGAAAAATATTCGGTTAACTAAAAAACTTAGAACAATATTTTTTTGAGATTTTATCACATAAGCATTAGATGCTTATTCTGTATGGTAAAGGATGGTCTGATACAAGATCATATCATGTATCCTTATCCATTTAATGAATATTGTATTCAGGATGTGATTAAATCTCATTTAACCAATGATCGTCATTGGACCACAGATTTATTAAACTAATACATTGGATGTATGTAGTTTAATGAATTATAAATTACCTTGGATAGTTTTCTTTACTTCGTAACTTAGTTAATGAATTGTCATGACTTAGTTGTGTGTTTTTAAGAGTATATATATTGAACGTCTTGAATGGTACGAGAACTTTCAATATGTTTATGATGAAATGCAGATAGAATATTTTGAATGGTTCAAAGATATTCTATTTGAAGTATTGAAAACTATATTTTGAAAATTCATTGTGAGTCTTTGAACTGTTCAAGGATGTTTGATATGATCAAACAAATGAATTTATGACAATTAGTTCTAAAGTTATTTAATGAATGTGATTCTTACTCAATATTATTCCTCTATGATTCCATCGTGATGGAATTAATCAGTGGGAGAAATCGAATCTTATATGATCTGATTCGTTTGATATTTAGTGTTACCGAATTAGTTTCAATACCCTTGGGGGTTATACTCCAGTTACACTAATTCATCCTTTTAATTATTGTTCCATATGTATAAGCAGAAAATTCTAATCTTGAAAAGTTTGAGATTTGAATTTTTCTTTTGTATAATGGTTATATAATTGAAAGTATTTGCGCCTTGGAGGTACAAGTAAAGTTTATCATTTATTCTATTTAATGGAATATTGTATTCTATTTGATAAAATATCTTTTTCTATAATCCAGTGTAATAAAATTATTTATTACTTGGTGTGTAACATCGGATGTTGACCTTTGTAGAAAAGACTTGACTTATTGAAGTCAAATGTGCGAATGATAAGCTATAAATGGAACTACATAATTAATTAGATAAAAAAAGACCCTTAGATAGCTTTCATATAAGTCCAATAGGATATCAGAATCATTTGCAAAGTATTTGATACTTAATGGTTCTGTTTTTTTCTTATCGAAGAAAATTATCATATAACTTATAGTGGGAGCGATATTTGATATCGATTTCGGAAGTTAGCATTGAACCATAAATCTAAGATTGTTCATAGCTTACTACGATCAAGTTATTGAACTTGATTAAGCTTTCGTTATGAATCGTTCATAACATGTGCAAATTGTTTACGCAGCAAAAACTAAGTGAACTTGTTAAAGTTTTGACCTTTATAGTATGACAGTGAGAAAAGTTATACTCGGTGATCTATTATAGATTCTGAGAAAACTTGTCTCTAGTCGCACAAATTGAATGATTAAAGATTTGTCGGTTAATGTTGATATTAAACTATGTATTTTGGCTAAAGAATGCAAAGTGGCGTTCCTGAATGTTTTCTTCGAATGAGAGATCTGTTGTGGTTTCTTTGTTTGAAGAGTTCATTCAAGAATGGCCATAGAGTTTGTATTCTGCAAAGATCACAGTTTGATATACTGGCTTATAGAGCCTATTGTAGACTCAGATAAGCTTTCCGGAAATCTATGTTCTCTAATTTTGATACAGTCAGATTGTCTGATTTTATCAAAGCATAGATAATACATATTTGTTAGTAGGGTCAGTGGGAGCGTACAAATTTCTTTGTAGTATTGTATATCCTAACAACATTATCATTACTAATGTAATAATGAGATGTTCAGTAAGGTAAAAGGTTTACCTAAGTCTTCTTTTCTCCGTGAAAGCAATGAGAGTAGTCTTTGTTATATTCGATATAAAGATTTATATACGATATAAAGCTAAGAGACTTGTGAGATATTCCCATTAGTCATGCATTAGATATGATCTAAAAAAGGACACAACAAGACTATATGTATGACAGTTAGTATAACTGTTTGACAGTTAGTGTATCTCTTATATATTGTATTCATCTTTCGTAAATGATGATTCATTATTCGAAAGAGAAATTGATTAGAATGTCTAGTCAATCTTATGCATTATAGGATGATGGCATAATGAATATTGTATTATGTACAATTAAAGATATCAATTTAATTGTAATTGTTACAAGTTATTTTGATATGCTGCAGACCATAGGATGTGTCTTGAAACATGTTATTTATTATCATTGAGATATTAAGAACAAGTTTCTTATTCATGGAGAATATAATCCGCAACCATTAGGGTCAGATTAGTTTTGAGTCTAATTATGATATTAGATGGTATGTGTCATATAAAGTCAGAAAAGATGCAGTGGGAGTGTCACTGTTGATTCTAATGAATTAGTAGAATTAGTTGTAACTTATGAAGTATTGACTTATGAAGTTGCATAGTGACCTTATAGATTAGAAGTTTGATATTAGTGTTGTGCTTGCGGTTGTCTGCAAAGTATTTTAGATTTGATCCATAAATACATAGACAACTTAATAGCTGTAGCACAATATTGATGTCGCATCTGAGTCATATTGATGTATAACTTGGGTTCTACAAAATATGAATGACGATGGTTAAGGGAAGCGATTGGGTTTGTTGGACAAACTCAATTTGTTAAAGCGGGCTTACTTGTTGTTTCCTACCTCTTGAGTGTTAGGTGAGCTCTTGAGGGCCATGAGTATATGATACACATTGAGATGTGTATATGATACCGTGGATTGGCACTAGAGCAAGTGGGAGAAATTTTTAGGGTTGGTGCACGAAGTACCAATCTGGATCGTATTTATGTCTGATTCATGAATACGAATAATGCTTTTTTTCATAATATTACTTATTTAATGGTAGCACCTCTTGTCTTTTATATACATATTCGATATAATTACGATTAGATATCTAATTAAGATTAGATTGAAACTAAATCTGATTTAGTGATACGTATATATTAGACAAAGACCTTAGGATTTCCAACGTAGTGTGCAGTTACACCGTAATTTGTAATTGACATTGGGAAGCGTCACTATAAGTTTTATATCCTTAAATAAAGTTTCTGCTAAAGATTTACTAACCAGGGTCGGTTAGTAAAATCCGTTGAGGCCAGTACATGTCATATATCGTGACTTGGTCTGATGGTTTATCCCAATGAACCATGAGTCTCGGGAGACTCGTATAGACATGTAGGTGTTTATTTGATCAACACTAAACGACTCACTGAATATTTCCTAATAGATGGTACACCAACGTCAATACGAATCTTCTCGAGTTGAGCGAGCATAGTGGTCCTTCGACTTGAGATACCACAGTGGATATATGAGTTATCCTCCACACTTTGATGGTAGTCACGTCACTGATCTATTTAGATCAGACCTCCGCATGTTCGTTGGGTGTGGACTGATGCTCATGATATCCGGTGTGTATCAAGATAGAATTCATCAGTTCTGTGTACATGGCATATGTATCATGCACGTGTTTACGATCTAGTAAATCCATGGTCGTAGTATAACTTCGGAATCAAGTTCCGAGTGTTATTTAGATATCGTAAATTTGAAAGTCGACTATATTATACCATAAGGATTTGACGTTCTTATCTATATCCCAGGTATAATATGGATAGCCTGTGACAGAGGGATTATATGTATGCAATGGCCTCGACTTGCATAGTTTAGCGAGATTATCCGTGGTCGTCATAATTCATGAGTGGGTGAATTATGGACACGAAATTAAATTTCGTGACGGATAAACCTAAACTTAGATAGTCCCATAATATGAAGTGTACTCGCTGAGCAATTGGGCAATACGTTGTGAATAATACATATTATTCATAACACTTCACCGAATTAAATGAGTTAATTCGAATCGTTTAAACGGTTAAACGAAAACATAAGCATAAGGGCATTTTTGGTTAATCGTAATTATAGTGTATTTGTATTTGATACATAATTTGAATAGTGATGAATACTAAAAAATGCATATTTATTAGACGATAAGTTAATCATTTTACACTTATAGTTTCACTAATCCCCTTAAATTGACACATTTGTGAAATAATATTTTAATGTTATGCTTTGAGTGCTTTTACTGTGTTATTTTATGTTTTTGTCAGGAAAAATACTGCTCGGAAGCTCGACGGGACAAATCAGACGTGAAAAAATAATAAAAATGTAAATTCTGCAAGCACGTCGTAAATTCTGCAAGCACGTCCTGACACGTGGAACCTTTGCGTCGTGACACGTATCCCTAACGTGGCTTCACCATTCTCTGACACGTGTCCCCAACATGGCTTCACCATTCTCTGACACGTGTCCACAACATGCATTCGCTGGTCTGGGTGGCCAAGTTTCCTATAAATAAGAGTGTCTGACATTAGAAATTTCCTTACTTTCTTTCCTGATTCCTCTGTAAATCTTGGAGAGAGTCTTGTTTGTTTATTTACTTAAAGCTTTTTGTAATGTCTTTTTCTTTCAATAATAAACGTACGAGTATGTTTTATATAAAATGAGTAGCTAATTTCTTTTCTGATGGGGTAAGGGTGAAGCTTTTATAATGGAATCATAGATTAAACTCGTTTCTATTATAATAAATAAATTGAAATCTAATAATTAAAACTTGATTTAAATCTAGATTAATTATTGACAATCTTTCTACCGCCTTTATGGTTGGTTTTATCTGTCTACCGCCTTTATGGCTGGTTTTATCTTTCTACTGCCTTTATGGCCGGTTTTATCTTTCTACCGCCTTTATGGCTGGTTTTATCTGTCTACCGCCTTTATGGCTGGTTTTATCTTTCCACCACCAATATGGCTGGTTTTATACGATTTTGGCATAATTAAGTACCTTGATAAGACTTGTTATAGACAAACGGTATCACCGCCTTTATGGTCAGTTTTATGTTTTTGGCATACTTAGTACCTTGGTATGACTAATTATCGACATAAATGATTACCGCCTTTTTGGATGGTTCTTTATATTGGCATAATTAATTCCTGTAATAAATTAAGTGGGTAACAAAAGTAATTTATTAATTATAATAAAGCGAGATTACTAAATGTTTAAAAGACTAAAAGTGGATCCCCTAACTCCAGCATTTCATTCTATTATTGCATTCCAACCTAAAAGTCTCCAACTACTTCAACAAATCAAACTTTTCTTTTCCGTACTGTTCATTATTCTATTTTGCTAAATCTCTTCTCTGTGGATCGACCCCAGACTCACCGGGTTATTTTATTACTTCGACACTCTTATACTTAGGAGTAAAAGACCACTTTTCGAGCGTGTCAAGTTTTTGGCGCCGTTGCCGGGGAAGTATTATTTAGTAGATAGAATATTTATTAATTTTTTCTGTCTCTACTTTTCTTTTCTTTATTTTTATTTCGTATTTGTTTTTATTTTATTTCTGCATCTTATTTTTCTTTATTTGTTCTTGTTTTTATGTAGACCCAACTGTCCTGATTAATCCTTGATGAACCCTGAACCCAGAAATCCCACATATAGAGAGACCTTGTTCTTAATTTTTTTTGGTTACAGGAAACAGAAAAATCAACTTAAAAGGTGTTTGATGTTCATTAAATATTTTTTTGAACCATCCCCACGTAAAGATGCTCTCATAAAACTTCACGAAAACATAATTCAAGACATTGAAAAAAATGAACGAGAAATTCAATTGAGATCAGAATTGACGAGGGTTAGAGGACGTTTTTAGATGTAAATCACTACATCTGTATTTCCTTTATTTGTTCTTTTCTTAGTTTAATTTCGTTTTTAAGTTTTATTTGCAATTTCAAATTTTTACATATAGTTTTTTTTTAAGTTGCATGAAATACTGGTCTCGAACATCTAGTGACAGATTAAAAAGAGAGTCCTCATCACCTTCATTGTTAGTCAGAATGGCTGAAAACCAAATTGAGAATCCACCTGCCCAAGTTGAAAACCCAGTTAATCAGGAAGAAAACGAGTCTCAGTATGGAGATCCTAATCACCCTAGGACACTCAGACAATTCATGAATCCCACTAGGTCAGGTTCACCATCTTGTATTGTTTTTCCCCACCAGAAGCAGCATGTTTCAACTTTAAGTCAAGTGTCATCAATCTTTTACCCACATTCCACTGTCTAGAATCAGAAAACCTTATCAGCACCTAAGAGAGTTTGAAGAATTATGTAACACTTGCACATACCAAAATTGTAGCATGAATATAATTCGGTTAAAGTTTTTTTCCCTTTTCTTTAAAGATAAAGCTAAAATTTGGCTACAAAACCTTAGGTCAGGATCTATTAGAACATGGGATGATTTACAAGAGCAGTTTCCTAAAAAGTTCTTTCCCACTCACAGGACAAATTCCTTTAAGAGAAGAATCACAACATTCACACAAGAGTCGAGGGAAATATTTTACCAATGTTGGCAGAGGTATAAAGAGATGTTAAATATTTGTCCACATCATGGGTTTGAAACATGGAGATTAGTTGCCAATTCTACGAGGGTTTAACACCCCAAGGTAGACAAGTAGTAGGGATGATGTGTAATGGTGAGTTTAGGGACAAAGATGCCGAAGATGCACTAGATTACCTAGAGCATATATCAGAGAATACACAACAATGGGATACAATTGGTACATATGAGTCATCTGTTAAACCACAGCCATCTGGTAGAGGTATGTTTAACCTTAGGGAAGACCATGACCTTGCTGCCAAGTATGCATTTTTGTCTAAAAAAAATTGAGGCTTTAGAAACAGGGAAGAGGGATCATGTCAAGTCAGTTCAGGAAATCATATGTCAAATTTGTAGTTCAAATAAACATGTCACAGAAGTTTGCCCGTCCTTACCAGCCCTGAAAGATTGTCTCCATGATCAGGTCAGTTCCATAAACACATTCAATAGACCAAATCCAAACCCATACTTACAGACCTATAATCTGGTTGGAGAAACCATCCAACTTCAATTGGAGGAATGATAACCAAGCACAACCTTCACACCAACCTCCCCAGTTTCCACACCAGAATTTTCGAAATTCCCAGAATTATGCACCATATGTCCCACCACCTAAGAAAACCATTGAAGATAACTTGAGTGCATTCATGGAAAAATAAGAAACCATCAATAACCAAAATGCACAAATGATGAATTATTTGAAGGAAACTTTTGATAAAATCACATCTGCTTTGGCCATTAAGAAAAAAAGTAAGTTTCTTGCACAACCTCAGTCAAATCCCAAGAGCCATCAAAACCCTCACGATGGTAGTTCTGGAAGTCAACACTTAGACCAAGTCAAATCTGTTATTACTCTTCGTAGTGGTAAGAACATCCACAGACCTATTCTTGAACCTCGTGAAACTGAGAAAAATCAGAATCAGAGGGTAAGGAAATGGTTGTTGAGCCATTACCCGTCGTCGATAATAACAATTTTTCTCATGCACCTTCATTTCCTCAGGCATTAAAAATAAATAAATTGAACCATTCCCCAATATTTATGAAATATTCAAACAGGTAAAGTGCCAATATCCCTTTGTTAGATGCCATCCAACAAATACCATCTTATGCCAAATTTCTGAAAGATTTGTGCACCGTTAAAAGAAAACACCAGGTAAGAAATAAAGCTTTTCTAGCTGAACAGGTAAGTTCCATTCTCTCAACTAATAATGCATTAAAATACAAAGACCCTGGTTGTCCAACTATTTCTTGTATTATTGGAAATCAAAACATTGAACATCTTTGTTTGATCTTGGAGCTAGTGTAAATTTACTGCCATTTTCGGTTTACCAACAACTTAATATCGGTGAGATGAAACCAACCTCAACTACCATTTTACTTGCCGATAGATCAGTTAAGGTACCAAAAGGAATTATGGAAGATGTGTTATTAGAAATCGATAAATTCGTATATCCTGTGGATTTTATTGTTTTAGAAACAAAACCTGTGACAGAGAGTTATAAGCCAATCCATGTAATACTTGGTCGACCATTTTTAGCAACAGCTAACGCTTTAATAATTGCAGGAATGGAATTATGAATCTTTCTTTTGGCAACATAACATTAGAGCTAAATATTTTTAACATGTACAAACAGCCATATGATGGAGATAATGAAAATGAAAGCGTAGAATCAATTGAAGCTATTGTGGAGGAGCATATTCAGGGAAGTTTATCTGATCCTATGATTTTTTTACTGCTAATTTTGTAGAGTCAAGTGCGCAAATAAATTCGGATATTACTAATGATTTTCTACTTGACTCTACACAGGTATTGGAAGACGAGGGATTGAAAACTTAGAGGAACTGGGAACATTAGAAGAAGAAAAACATGAAGAAGCACCCAATTTGGAGTTAAAAGCTTTGCCAGAATGACTGAAATATGCATTTCTAGAAGATAATCAAACTTGCCATGAGGTAATTTCTTCTTCTCTCACAAGCGATCAAGAAGGTAAACTTTTAAATGTGTTGAAAGAACATAAACTAGCAATTGGATTGACTCTAAAAGACATAAAAGGTATTAATCCATTAATCTGCACACACCGAATACATCTAGAAGATAATGCTAGGACATATCGTCATCCCAAATAAGATTAAAACCCTCAGATGAAAGAAGTAGTAAAAACTGAGGTCCTTAAACTTCTTGATGCATGCATTATCTATCATATTTCTGATAGTAAGTGGGTAAGTCCTACACAGGTTGTACCTAAAAAGTCTGGAATCACTGTTGTAAAAAATGATAAAGGGGAATTAATCCCAACTCGCATTTCATCTAGTTGGCGTATGTGCATTGATTATAGAAAATTGAATGACGCAACTAGAAAATATCATTTTCTTTGCCATTTCTTGACCAAATTTTAGAAAGAGTAGCTAGACACCCTTATTATTATTTTCTTGATGGTTACTCAGGTTATTATCAGATTCCATTGCTTTAGAAGACCAGGAAAAGACCACATTCACATGCCCCTTTGGAACATTTGCATTTAGAAAAATGCCATTTGGACTTTGTAATGCACCTGCAACATTCCAACGATGCATGTTGAGCATATTTAGTGACATGGTTGAACACTGTTTAGAGGTCTTTATGGATGATATAACTGTCTTTGGAAATTCATTTGATAATTGCTTGACTAATCTGGAAAATTTTGAAAAGATGTGAAGAAAAAAGACTTGTGTTAAATTGGGAAAAATACCATTTCATGACTGATTCAGGAATTATTTTAGGACATGTTGTGTCGTCTAAAGGTATTGAGGTTGACAAAGCAAAAATAGAGGTCATTTCTAAATTACCATCACCAAAAACAGTCAGGGACATTCGTTTTTTTTTAGGACATGCAGGATTTTATAGGAGGTTCATTAAAGACTTTAGTACCATATCCAGACCCTTATGTAACCTCATATTAAAAGATGCAACATTTGAATGGACAGAAGAATATCAAAAATCATTCCAAAAAATTATCAGTCTTTTGCTCTATTATGCAATCCCATGATTGGTCTTTGCCCTTTGAGCTAATGTGTGATGCTAGTGATTATGCAGTTGGTGCAGTTCTAGGGCAGAGAAAGAAAGGTAAGCCGCATGTGATATATTACGCTAGTAGAACATTAAACAGTGCATAAATGAATTACACTACCACAGAAAAAGAACTACTTGCTGTAATATTTACATTGGATAAATTTCGATCATATTTAATCGGTTCTTCAACTGTTGTTTACTCTGATCATGATTCTGTTAGATATTTGATGTCTAAACAGGATTCCAAGCCAAGATTAATAAGGTGGATTTTGTTGCTTCAAGAATTCAATCTCACAATCAAAGACAAAAACAAGAACGTAGCAAAAGGGACACGGTTGCAGATCATTATCAAGACTCACAAATAAGTCACTATCGATACCACTCCTATCAATGATTCTTTCCCCGATGAATTTTTATTTTCGGTAAACGTAATGCCTTGGTATGCTAATATTGTCAATTTCCTTTGCAACAGAAAGATACCCTCCAGACTGGAGCCAATAAGATAAGAGGAAATTTTTGACCGAGGTCAAAATATTCTACTGGGATGATCCTTATCTGTTTAATGCTGCCCTGATCAGATTTTCAGACGATGCATACCTGATAGTGAGATAAGTGGTGTTATTCAATTATGTCATTCAGAAGCATGTGGAGGTCATTTCTCATCTAAGAAAATCGCTGCAAAAATCTTACAGTGTGGATTTTATTGGCCCACCATTTTTAAAGATACATACACTTTCAAAACTTGCGAAAATTGTCAAAAGTTGGGATCTATTTCAAAAAGAAACATAATGCCTTTAAATCCCATTCTTGTCATCAAAATCTTTGATTGTTGGGGGATAGATTTCATGGGCCCATTTCCACCATCCTTTGGATTCTTATATATTTTAGTTGCAGTCGACTATGTTTCAAAATGGGTCGAGGCAATTCCTTGTCGGAACAATGATCACACAAATGTGATCAAATTTTTAAAAGAAAACTTGTTGAGTCGATTTGGAATTCCTCGGGCCATCATAAGTGATGGAGGTAAACACTTTTGTAATAGACCTTTGAATCCTTAATGAAAAAGTATGGAGTCACACACAAAGTTTCCACCTCTTATCACCCCCAGACAAATGAACAAGTAGAATTAGCAAATAGGGAAATTAAACAAATTCTAGAAAAAAATGGTTAACCCAAATCGCAAAGATTGGTCTCTTCGACTAACTGATGCACTCTGGGCATATCGAACAGCTTTCAAAATATCCTTGGGTATGTCTCCTATCGTCTAGTTTATGGAAAACCTTGTCATTTGCCTGTAGAACTAGCATTGAGCAGGCATTTTGGGCTATTAAAGCATTTAATTCAAACCTTGAAAATGCTGGTCATGAACGTAAATTGCAACTAAATGAACTTGAAGAATTAAGGAATGATTCATATGAGAATACGAAAATTCTTAAAGCTAAAACTAAAGCCTTTCATGATAGTCGAATTTCACGAAAAATATTTGAGGTTGGTCAAAAGGTTTTGCTTTATAATTCTCGTCTTCATTTATTTCCTGGAAAGTTAAAATCCAAATGGAGTGGCCCATTTATTGTGAAACATGTTTACCCATACGGGGCTATTAACATTGAGAATCCTAGGGACGGTGATGTATTTAAAGTTAATGGACAGCGTCTGAAACCCTTTTTGGAGTACTCAAAATTTCAAGAAATTTTTTTCCTGTCAGACCCAGTATACCTTGATTGATGTAGTTTCTTTCATGTTCTGTTTAATATTTCTGTAATTTCCATTTTTCTTAGTTTTGCAGTGTTCTTGTTCTTTTATTTTATCTCACACACCCCGGTAAAGCAGTGGATAACGGTACTCCGTGACTCAAGTCGGTTATTTCAGTTTCCTAAAAATACTGATACCCCACAAACCAAGGCATGGAAGAAACTCTCGCAACCCTCCATAAATATTTTCATGCACTTCCCGAAATGCTCTGATTAAAATTTACAAAGCCCGCACAGAAAGAATGAATTCTTATGATTCATGGTATTCCTAGTGATATTCGTTGGGTAATCGAAACAAGGGTTCATTTGGCAGGTGAGTCATCTGACTCCTTCATTCCTTACATGTCTGGTTCAGGGAAAAGCACATATTCTAAAAATAAGAGCTAAATAAATGGGCGTTTGTGTTATAAGTGTGAACGTTGTACGTGCAACACTCGTTGTCGTTCTTTAGGAATGGTGTCCGATAATCGTGAGGATAAAATACAATTCATTAGGGATGGACTGAGTAAGGAGCCTTTTGATGATATATCATTGACTCTTGAGACGCATCCTAGTGGATATGTTCATTGTGAAATTCTCATATTACACACACAATTTCATAAGGAAATACAACCATACAGTCTCGGGAATCTGACTTTACAAGACCATGTTTGCCAATTTATAAGAAAATTGGATGGGAAGCCTATCCCCGACCCATAGAGGGCGTTCAAGCCGTTACTGGACGTAAAACCAGAGGAAGATGTGAGCCACAATTACAACTAACAGTACTTATTATTGCATTGATTTTCTTTACTTTAAATTACTGTTTTCCTTTACTTTTTGCCGACAGTATCTAACTTTTTTTTCACGATCTATTTTTCTTATAGTTGTCATTTTGCAGATATTAGTGCATTCCTCACTCACCCTTTTCAGGATCTATAAATTCAGCTCGTCATCTCCCTTTCCTCAACACATCTAGCTAAGAGAGGTAACACAAATGGAGACAAATTCAAAATGACGATTCACTAATATCTGTGTATTTTATGGAACTAGCTACGGAACTAAACCAGAATTTTTTGAGGGAGCAAGAGAATTGGGTAGAGTTATGGCAAACAGAAATATGCACTTAGTATATGGCGGTGGCAATCTTGGATTGATGGGGTGTATTTCAAAAGCTTTACAAGAAGGTGGAAGTCAAGTTTTGGGGATCATCTCAAAACCTTTAACAGAAAGCCACATCATCAGAAAATCAAATGGAGAAGAATGTATTGTCCCAGGTATGTCTGAAAGACTTACTGAAATGATCAATCATGCTGATGCTTTCATTGCTTTACCAGGTGGGCTCGGAACGTTGGAAGAAATATTCACTGTTGCGTCATGGGCAAACTTGAATATTCACCAAAAACCTATTGGGCTTTTAATGTTAATGGTTTTTTCGATTTTCTTTTTGTATTTCTTGAAGATGCCAAAAGAATGGGTTTATTTCAAAACCGGTAAGAGAATCTTCCTAACTGCACGAACATTTGATGATTTAATTGACCAACTCTTAGCTTATGAACCAAAAATCGACCTTATTCTTTCCAAGTTGAACTAGTCTGGTAACGATCGTGGCAAAACGCAAAGTAAACCTGGACCTTAATCTGTAATCTTTAGTTATAACTGTCAATTCCACAATAACCATGTGATATCTTCTAAACTCTTTCTTTCTTTCTTTAAACATTAGGGACAATGTCTCGTTTTAGTTGGGGGGAGGATAGTTTAGGAAATAAATAATTTTCATGTTTATGTCTGTTTTCATGAGTTAGTTTTTACTGTGTTGTTATTTTATGTGTAAAAATATATATCCACATATATACACACAAACTAACAACAAATTTTATTTCTAAACCAAGTGGAATTTTTGTTCAGAGGTGGCAGTGTAAGGAGTTTTCACTCCTGAGGCGCATCTCAATATAATTTGTAACAACTTATTTATCGTTCATTTCTTTTTGAATCATTTAAATTTATGAATTCTCCATAACATTGATTAAATTTGATCTTTATATGCTAGTCTGGCAGATATTATCAACAATATGGTAACATATGACCATAGGTGGTAAGTGAAAATTCTGTAATATTCAGTTCTCTAATTTGTTGGAGGTAACACCTAAAAGCAGTGATATTTTTTACTATGCAAAAAAAAAAAAAGAAAAAAAAAAAGAGAAAAAATAAGAAGTTTGAATAAAGTTCGTTTCGTAGCCTTTCTAACCTGAGCAATTAAGTCCGAATGAGTGTTTTAACACTTAGTACCCTAAGGCCAACTGGTCTGGGAATTACTGGGCCAAAGCTCGTTACAAGGGTTAAAAATAAAGCTTAAGGAAATCAAACATTGTTTATCTGAGATCCGAGCAATTAAGTCCGTAGGGGTGTCTTAACACCTAGTGCCCTAAAACCAAATGGTTTGAGAGTCACTGGCCCAAAGTTCGATACATGGATTGAAGATATGTTTACAAATAAACTTTCACTGCCAAAAAATGTGTAAACTCTAATATAATTTTAGGACAAAAATATTACTCTCTTTTCAATAAATACATGTGATATTGTGGGCACAATATATTGATTAATACCTTGTTTTATGAGTATATGGAAGAATGGTAAAAAAGTACAGGATAAGTCATTTATTTGATCATTCAGAAAGAAAGAAAACAATTGTTGACTTAGATAAGAATTTTTCTTTCGCTTGAATTACTAGGGACTAGTAATAAGCTGGTTGGGGGTGTGATGAATACTAAAAAGTGAATATTTATTAGACGATAACTTAATCATTTTACACTTACAGTTTCACTAATCCCCTTAAATTGACACATTTGTGAAATAATATTTTAAAGTTATGCTTGAGTGCTTTTACTGTGTTATTTTATGTTTTTGTCAGGAAAAATACTGCTCAAAAGCTCGACGGGACAAATCAGACGTGAAAAAAATAATAAAAATGGAAATTCTGCAAGCACGTCGTAAATTCTACAAGCATGTCGTAAATTCTACAAGTACGTCGTAAATTCTACAAGCACGTCGTAAATTCTGCAAACACGTCGTAAATTCTGCAAGCACATCGTGACACGTGGAACCTTTACGTCGCGACACGTGTCCCCAACATGGCTTCACCATTCTCTGACACGTGTCCCCAACGTGGCTTCACCATTTTCTGACACGTGTCCCCATTGTGGCTTCACCATTCTCTGACATGTGTCCACAACATGCATTTGCTGGTCTGGGTGGCCAAGTTGCCTATAAATAGGAGCGTCCGGCATTAGAAATTTTCATACTTTCTTTTCTGATTCCTCTGTAAATCTTGGAGAGAGTCTTGTTTGTTTATTTACTTAAAGCTTTTTGTAATGTCTTTTTCTTTCAATAATAAAAGTATGAGTATGTTTTATTACAAAATAAGTAGCTAATTTTTTTTTTCTACTGGGGTAAGGGTGAAGCTTTTATAATGGAAACATAGATAAACTCGCTCTATTATAATAAATAAATTGAAATCTAATGATTAAAACTTGATTTAAATCTAGATTTATATTGACAATATTTCTACCGCCTTTATGGCTGGTTTTATCTGTCTACCGCCTTTATGGCTGGTTTTATCTTTCTACCGCCTTTATGGCCGGTTTTATCTTTCTTCCACCTTTAAGGCCGGTTTTATCTTTCTTCCGCCTTTATGGTTGGTTTTGTCTGTCTACCGCCTTTATGGCTGTTTTTATCTTTCCACCACATATATGGCTGGTTTTATACGATTTTGGCATAATTAAGTACCTTGATAGGACTTGTTATAGACAAACGGTATCACCGCCTTTATGGTCGGTTTTATGTTTTTGGCATACTTAGTACCTTGATAAGGGTGAGCAAAACCGGTTTCGGTTCCGGTTCCGCATGGAACTGGAACCTACCCGGAAAAAATCGGTTCCTAATTAAGTGGAACCGGAACCTACCCAATTAAATATGGTACCCTATTAATCGGTTCTCATTCGGTTCCGGTCCGGTTCCGGTCTGATTCTGAATTATCCTATTTATATTATATTATCAAACTTTGATCGGAGTAGCTCGGTAAGGAATGGGCAGACGATATTTGATGTTGAAAATGGAGGTTCTTTTAGGCTGCCATTCGAACCCAGAGAGTTTGTAAGTTTTATGAAAGTGGATATTGCAGGAAAGAAGCATCATGTAGTTACTGGTACCGATGATTCACAACTCCATTGTAATTGTGTCCATTAAATTCTATATTTATTATTTTATCGGAAGCTCTTAGCAAGTAATTTTAACCAGTATAAGCGTCAATTATCAAAGCTTTCATATCAGGTAAATGAATTATTTTGGATATTTTACCAGTTTAGTAGTACTTACTGCAGTACCTTTGTTGTAAAATTATTATTTCGTTCAAGATACTTGATTCTAATATTAATTATCTCCAAAAATCGGTTCTTTGGTCCGGTTCCGGTTCCGATCATTTTGGAACCGAAACCGGACCGTTTAAAATCGATTCCTTCATTTTGGAACCGGAACTGGACCGATTATAACCGGTTCTGGTTCCAAACCCGGAAAATCGGTCCGGTTCCAATCGGTTCCGGGTAGAACCGGAACCGATGCTCAGCCTTATACCTTGGTAGGACTAATTATCGACATAAAAATTTACCGCCTTAATGGCTGGTTCTTTATATTGGCATTATTAATTCCTGTAATAAATTAAGTGGGTAACAAAGATAATTTATAAATTATAATAAAACGAGATTTCTAAATGTTTAAAAGACTAAAAGTTGATCCCCTAACTCCAGCATTTCATTCTATTATTGCATTCCAACCTAAAAGTCTCCAACTACTTCAACAGATCAAACTTTTCTTTTCCACACTGTTCATTATTCTATTTTGCTAAATCTCTTCTCTGTGGATCGACCCCGGACTCACCAGGTTTTTAATTATTCCACACTCTTATACTTGGGAGTAAAAGACCACTTTTCGAGCGTGTCAATTAGATACACATTAATTAATTGTTAAAAGAGACTTTGACACATGCCATTAATATATGTATTTGTTATTTAATGTAAATAAAAGTACATATATAATAATAATTATATTAATTAATTTTTTAGATATTTAAATGTTAAATATTTAAATAATTAAATGATATTTATATTTCATAATTGTTATGTTATATGGCTAATTATTATTGATACATGTGACATGTTTTAATTAAAATTTAGGTGTGCAAATTTGATTTGCTAACATAAAGTTTAATTTTAATTTAATGAAATTAAAATGCAAAAATGACCAAAACACCCTTGAAAAGTTGGTCATCACCATTTTTTAAAGTAAAAAATTTTCTTTTGCTTCCAAGGGAAGCCATGGCCGGTTCTTTCATCTTCCAAAACACTCTCAAATAGCTTGATGATTCAAGGAAAAAGAAAGTGAAAAATTCAAGAAAAGCTTAAGGAAAGTTGAAGAATAAGAGGTAATCTTTAATAGTCTTAAGTTTAGGAAATTAGTTTCTTGTTCTTTAATTACTATAATGGTTCTAGGGTTTACTTCTTAGAATTTGGGGCTTTTGGATTTGGAGGATGGAATTGGAGGCTTATTGCATGTGTGAAGTTGATTTGAATGATATTATTGTAATATTGGTTCAAATTAATCATTTGATGATATGTTGCCATTATAGAGTATTATGACCACTCTTATAATGCCTGAATTATTCTTCTTGGGTGCTTCATTAGTGGTGGTTTGGATTGGTGTTGTGATTATTTGATTAATATTGAAAAAGTTGGATTAAAGCATGAAAAATTGATTATTTTTGTTACAAAATCAGTTCTAGAAAAAATGGGTTTATATTATGAAAATAATATCATATGAATGTATTGAATGTGTTTTGGGTGTTGGAACAATTGCCGGATTTTATTTCGGAGTTGAAATGTGCGAAAATGGTGAAAACGGCGTTACCGGGTGACTTTTGAGCCAACCGGGTGACGGCTGCCCAAACAGTGAATTGGTCACTATTCATGCAGCCCATGAACTGCCTAGCACTATTGAGGCTGACCTGGGCAGCCCTCATGTGCATTGGGTGGTCAATTCGGTCAAAAATGTGTTTTATGTCATTTTGCGGAAAAATATTTTCGTAAAAATTTTGCGATGTTTCTTAACTATTTATGTCGTTATTTGATATCGAATAAATATGTTTAGGTGAAATATGAATGAATTATTCATATTTTCCATTGAATAATATTCGGTAATTTAAAAAATTTTAAAATTACGATTTCACCCGAACCGCGAGCTTCCGTGCGCCCGCGCCAAAACCCCAACAGTTTGTTGGTTGATGTTTGATATATGAGTTTACGTAATATAGAATAAATATATTATACATACATGTTGGAAATTATATTGAGTAATTGATAGCATAAGAACATAAATTGTGAATACAAATTTTGGGTATAACTGTATGTTTGTACTATGATTGAAGTATTCGAGTATTCTATGACTTTGAGATGAGAATGATGAATGAAGTGAGATCATATGTGTTGTATTGGATATTGTGTGTTATTATTGTTATGCTACCAGATTCAGTATAATTTTGGTCGGAGATGTGAGGTTAGCAGAGACGTGTGGTTCAATCCCTCTCTTGCACATTAAGCGAGGTTATATGGTGAGAAACCTTGGGAGATGAGATGTTGATACTTTCCCAAAGGTTTCAATCCATTATTATACTGAATCTGGCTAGCAAACCTGGTTTGATTGAGGTGTTTTGTTGTGAGTATTTTTTTTCTGAGATAGCCCTTATATTACAATTGTTGTTTTCAAATATTAATTATTATATATACATATTTTATTGGCGAGGTCATTTTGAGAGTACCAGTGTTTTTACTTACTGAGATCTTTAAGCTCACCCAATTTTCCCAAACATCCCAGGTAGTTCGCCAATGCAACAGTAGCAGTATCAGTATCAGGGTTTGACTCATTTACCACAACCGCCAGTCGGGTTGGTCCAAATATTTCTTTTGACTTTTGAGATAGGAGATTTAAGACATTTTCATAGCTTTGCAGAATTTTACTGAAAATAATTATTTGAGGTTTATTGAATTGTATTTTATGGAATATTATTTTCTTTGCAAATTTAGTTCAGTTGCATGACATGTAGATGCTCAAACTGAAGTAGTTCGCGGACCCTTTTCTAGGGTTGGGCCCGCTCTAGGGAGATGGTCGTTACAGATACTTACTCACTTATAAAATTAAATATTAAATGATAAATAAAAATTCTTTTAGAATTAAAGTGTAGAACTGGATAATTTATAGGACTATAGAAATCGTTATCTCTATAGATTATAATCCTTTGTACATAAACCTCATATTATATTATAATTCTTTATTAATATGTATATTATAATTTGATAATTAGTATTAAAATATTCTTGTAGAATTGGGAAACTTTAAGAATGATTTTTTCCCTTATTTTAATTATAATTGTTGGAGTTGGTGCTTGAAGCGCAAATCCGAATAATGTATTGTACATTATATTTTATTATTTATTAATAAAATAACTACATTTTCATTTCAAACTTTGTTAATGGTAATGTCATTATGCATATTAGATATATATATATATATATATATATATATAAGAATGACATCGACTTTAGAATAGTCATGTAGTAATACTAGACACTGGGTGATCTGATATTGGGATAGTATTACTATTATAAACTATTTTTAAAGGTATATATTTCTAGTCATTGGTTTTGGAATACGGTCGAATTCCTATAACTTATAAGACTAGCACATGTTTTCTATTGGAATTGGAGTTCCAATGGTTTAACCCTGATGTACCATGAACTTGGGAAGCTCGTATAGATATGTGGGTATTTGTTGGAGCGAATATTGAATGACTCACAAGGTGATTCCTAATAGTTGGAATTAGAAACCACCGTCAATAAGAATCTCCTCGAATCGAGTAGTAAATGTGATCCTTTAACTATAGGATATGATTGTGTGATCCTTCACACTTTGATGCCATATATGTAAAAGACCTTTCATGGTCTGATCGCTAGATGTTCATTGGGTGTGGACCGATGAACTTGTTAATCAAGTGTATACCAAGATAGGATCCGTCGGCCCGTATGTGTACCATAAGGAGTTTAGGTGTCCATGTGAGTAAGTCACGATTCTCAAGACTTTGTCCAAAGCCAATCACTTAAGGTGCATCGCATATATCAGAAATGGTGTTATGATTAGTTGTAAAGAATCGTGGACATGTCGACTGATGAACACTAAAAAGTGCACATTTATTAAAAGAAAAATCAATCATTTTACACTTGTTGTTTCATTTATCCTCTTAATTTAGCATAATAATTAAATTTATGTTTTATATATTTTTATTGTGATTTTTATCTTTTATGCAGGTGAAATGATACTTTGGATGCATATTTAGAAAAATGAATTTGACATTTGGATTTCGGAGGCCAGAAATTTAATAGAGTGTTCTAACAGTGTACAACTTCGGAAATTCCAACCTTGTGCAATATTCATATTTTGTCCATAACTTTTTACTCTCATATCTAATTAAGGTGATTCAGGTTCCAGATAAAAGAAGACTCAAAGATCTACAACTTTGATGTTTATAAGACTTTCGAATTCTGAAGTTTTCAAGACCAAAATTGATGAAGAATCCAAAATATTCCATATGTAATTATTATTTATTATTTTCAAATGTAAAAAAAATAATAATAAAATATTAATGGTGGAGGTCAGCATCCACGGAAAGGTGGATGTTCCCTCCACCTTGATAATTGCATGCAATTGTCTGACAATTGTTCACAATTGTATTTTTACAATTGTGAATGTTGGACATCCTTTATAAATAAGAGGATACTCAGTACATTTATTTTCATGCTTTCTCTGTATTCTCTATAGAATTGAGAAGAGTGTCTTGTGTGTTTTATTTTTAAAAGCTTTCTTGTAATTTCTTTTTCTTTTAGTAATAAAAATTATGTGTGTTTTTATTCAAATTATGAGTAACTAATTTCTTTTCGCTGGGGAAAAGGGTGAAAATCTTTTAACATGAAATTTTAGATTAATCTCACTTATATTATAATATATAAATGGTAATCTAATGATTAATATTTAATTTAATTCTGGATTAATTATTGACAAACTTTGTTACCGCCTATATGGATGATTTTATTTATTTGGCATAATTGAGTACCTAACTGGATTTGTTATATATAAAAATTATCACTGTCTTTATGACTGGTTTGATTTGTTTTGGCATAATTAATTCCTGACATAAATTAATTGGGTAATAATGATAATTCATATATTATAAAAAGTGAGACTTCTAAATTTGAAATATTAAAAGTGGATCCCCTAGCCCCAATATTTTATTTTATTATTGCATTTAATTTAAAATTTCTAATCACTCAAACAATTCAATCTTAATTTATTTTCACTCAAATTGTTATTTTATTTTACTTAATCTATTCCATGTGGATCGACTTCGGTCTTACCGGGTTATTTTATTACTTCGACACTCTTATACTTGGGAGTAAAGAACCATTTTTTTTAAGCGTGTCAAGTTTTTGGTGCCGTTGCTGGGGAATAAATTTAGTAGATAGAATAATCTTTGTGTGTGTATATATATATATATTTTTTCTTTTTTCTTTCTTTTTATTATTATTTTTTATATTTTTTGTACTTTTTTATTTTTTTTTATTTTTTACACATCTCATTTTCTTTCATCTTTGTATTTGTGTAGATCCAAAATATCATGATTGATCCTAAATGAATCATGAACCCAAAAATCCTACATACATACAAATCCTGTTTTTAAATCTTCAAGGTTACATGAGACAAAAAAAAAATCAATTAAAATGGAGCTTGCATTTTGCCAAAAAATTTCTTGAACCATCCCCCATCTAGAGATTCTTCCATAATTTTTTGTGAGAATTTAATTCGAGAGATTGAGACAGTTGAATGAGAAATTAAATTAAGATCTTAATTAACAAAAATCAGAGCACATTTTTATATCTAAATCACTGCATTTGTATTTTCTTTATTTGTTTTTCTTTTCACTTTTTATTAGTTTTAATTTTAATTTTTTTCCCACTTGTTTATTATTTTCTTTTTGTAAGTATTGTATTTACATTTTTAAATTTTAGTATATAGTTTGTATTTAAGTTGCACGAAACACTAGCTCGATCATCTAGCGGTAGATTGAATAGAGAGTCTCTATCACTTTCATCGTCTGTCAAAATGGCCGAGAACTAAAATGAAAATCCACCTATCCTAGTTGAAAACCCAGATGATCAGGAAGAAAACAAGTCTCAGCATGGCAATCTTAATCATCCTAAGACACTCAGACAATTCATGAATCCCACTAGGACATTATCACCATCTTGCATTATTTTTCCCCCAGATACATCACGTTTCAATTTTAAGCTAGGTGTCATCCAACTTTTACCCACATTTCATGATCTAGAATCAGAAAATCCTTATCAGCACTTAAGGGAATTTGAAGAGGTATGTAACACGTTCACGTACCAAAATTACAGCATGAATATAATTTGATCAAAGTTTTTTCCCTTTTTCTTTAAAAGATACAGCTAAAATTTGACTACAGAACCATAGGTCAGGATCCATCAGAACATGTGATGATTTACAAGAACAATTCCTAGATAATTATTTCCCCTCACAGGACAAACTCCTTTAAGAGGAGAATCACGACTTTCACACAAGAGTCAGGGGAAATACTTTACCAATACTGGGAGAGGTTTAAAGAGATGTTGAATATTTGTCCATATCACGGGTTTGAAACATGGAGGCTGGTTGCCTATTTCTACGAGGTGTTGACACCCCAAGGTAGACAAGTAGTAGAAATGATGTGTAATGGTGAGTTCAGGGACAAAAATCATAAAGATGCATAATGTATAACAGAGAATACACAACAATAGGATATAGTTGGCACTTATGGGTTATCTGTAAAACCACAACCATCTGGTAAAGGTATGTTTAACTTTAGGGAAGGCTATGACCTTTCTTCTAAGTATGCATCTCTAGCTAAAAAAAATTGAGGCATTAGAATTGAGGAAGGGTGATCATGTCAAGTCTGTTCAAGAAGTCACCTATCAAATTTGTAATTCAAATGAACATGTCACACAAGTTTTCCCAGCCTTGACAGCTTTGTAAGAATGTCTTCATAACCAAATTAGTTCCATAAACACTTTCAAGAGACCAAATCTAAATCCATACTCCCAAACCTACAATTCTGGTTGGAGAAACCATCCAAACTTTAATTGGAGGAATGATAACCAAGCACAATTATCGAGCAACCTCTCCAAGTACACTAGAATTTCCAAATTTCCCAGAGTTATGCACCATATGTCCTACCACCTTGGAAAACCCTTGAGGATACCTTGCATGTATTCATTGAGAAACAGGAAGCCATCAATAACCAAAATGTTCAAACATTGATTGATTCGAAAGATACCTTCTCCAAAATCACATCTGAACTGACCATTAATGAGAAATGAAAGTTTTCTACCCAACCACAGCCAAATCCCAAGAGTCATCAAAACCTTCACGAGGGTAGTTCTGGTAGTCAACACATAGACCACATTAAATATGTTATTACTCTTCGCAGTGGTAAGGTCATCAACAGACCTATTCTTGAACCTCACGAAACTGAAAATAGATCGAATTCAGATGGTAAGGAAGGGGTTGGTGAACCATTACACGTCATTGATGATAATAATTTTTCTCATGCCCTCCATTTCCTCAAGCATTAAAAATAAAGAAATTGAAATATTTCCTAGAGATATATGAAATATTCAAACAAGTAAAGGTCAATATTCTTTTGTTAGATGTCATCCAACAAATACCTTCTTATGCCAAATTTCTGAAAGACTTATGCACCGTTAAAAGAAAACATCAAGTAAGAAAAAAAGTTTTTCTAGCTGAACATGATGACCTTACTAACTACACATGTTGTAGTTGTACATGCTTCTTGTTCAATATTCTAGGATTCCTTTATCTACACTTCTGGTATCTAGGCTTTCACACTAAGGTACTACCATTAGAAACTATTTGAATTTCCCCTATTTTTAATGTTACCCCAGATTTATTGTTGGTTATTGATTATATTACCTCTTACTGAGAACTTCCTTAAGGTTCATGCTCTCTCAAAATTCTACATATCCTCTTGTTATTTTTCCTTATCGCAGTTCCTTGATCTTCTTATGTCATTACCTCTTTAGGAGCTTCATTTACTCGATAAGTTAGAATATGACCACTAATACTTTTGATTTAAGTGTTACTCGATTTTCTAATTTTTCTCTCTGATAAGGTGGGGGAACTTTTAATCACTCATATACCTTACTTCTAAGGGTTGTTATATATGTTGGTTACTCTGAATACATACTCTTTCAAGCCTTTAATTCTTTGAAGGCTTTCAGTTCTACGATATGATAAGTTATCATTTCTAGAGTTCGGCAATCTTACTGTGAATTCAAACTTCTTCACTTGTTCAGGTCCTTGATAGGCTCTAATTTGAGGGGTAAATACATGTTTACCTTGGAGATCTGAGAATACACATTTATGTTAACTATCTAAGTTCAACTATGGTCTGATTGGGCGTCTACACACTTACTGGGATCAAGACTACTAGACAGAAGAGTTACCATTTATTTTGTTGGAATCTGCATCAACTACTCCAAGTCTTAAGGTTTCATAACTTTATTAACCGTTTCTGTGATCTCCATTAACATTACCATTCTTAAGCTATGTTCTCTATGGTGCTATTTTTTATGAACCTCCATGTTATTTCTCGTGTTCTCCTCGATTGTTTCCGTATCTTATTTGTTTGTTTTGAACCATGCTACTGAGGCAAGTAGTGGTTCATCTTATGGGCTACTTAAAGATCTCTGCTCTTGCTATAGACCACAGTTATGCCATTTACTCTCACTTGTTCGTGCTGATAGTTTTGTTAACTCTTGAGTACTCCCAATCTCTTGGGTCTGTTTCATTAAACTTACACAGATTTCTGTCGGGGTCTGTTTCATTAAACTTACATAGATTTCTGTCGGTATTAGTCTGATCTTACAATCTCTTGCTATAGACCACAGTTATGTCATTTACTCTCACTTGTTCGTGCTGGTAATTCTGTTAACTCTTGAGTACTCCCAATCTCTTGGGTGTGTTTCATTAAACTTACACAGATTTTTGTTGGTATTAGTCTGATCTTATGGGTTCTTACTAGTACTACCAACTTGCTAACTCTTTTTATGTCGGGTTCTTTATTTTCTATCCTTAGAAACCTCTTTAGTTCCTTTCTGGGTGGTATATCTTTCAATATCTTCTGTTTCTGTCTTACGATAAACTCTCGTAGGGCTTCCTTACAGTTATCTCTGCTTAGGCTGGTAAAGGACGGAACAAGCTTTTACGTCTCAACGGGTATCAATGTCATTGTTCTGGTGTTCACTATCCTGGTAGAGTCTATTACTCATGTAAAAATAGGTATGAGATAGACTTTGTCAGGATAATTTAGTTCGCCGGTATTACAGAGAGAGTCGAGATCTGGGTAGCTTAGGGTCTTATCTATATCGCATTCTTTGGTTAAGGCATGTAATCATTTTTATTTACGTCATTCATTTAATTTGCATAGGAACTTGGGTTTGGGTAGCTAGAAATTTTACATCATTTGTGACATATTGTGTCTATTAAAAACTCTTGTCAAATCTTAATTTCTTACTTCTTTTATCTTCATAACTATCCTTTACTATTTAAGGAACTTACTATTTATGTGAGGTACTCTAGGGCTATTGGTTCAGCTTGGAAAAAATTTCTAAGGAAGAACGGAACATTACTTGGAGAGAAGAAACTTTACTTAGGTCTACTCAATATTTTACTCTTGTTTAGGCTTATTGTATTCTCTTTTACTACTATAAGTTTGATGTTTTCTTCATCATCTATTTCTATATCTCTACCTCTTACTGCATCTGGTCACTTGAACATCTATGTATCATTCCTTACTTTTCTTATAGCTTTCTCTTCCCACTCCTTTACGTGAATATTCTCATAATCTTACTATCTATTCTTATAACTTGTCTTAAATTCATGTTATTAAACGAACATGGCTATAGAAGGATTCTTAGCTATAATAAGGGTTACGATGACTTTATTAGGAAGAAGATTGGAATAGATTTAAGAATGCTTACTAACCTTTTTATATGACTTGCGGACGTACTCGAGGATCGGATACTGGAGAGGTAGTGCTTCGCATACTAGTACCCATGGCATACTATATATACAAGACCTCAACACTCTACCCAATGTAGTCACTGACTCCTTAAACCATGCTTTGATACCATTTTTATAACATCCTCTTTCAGGGAATGCCACTGGTAGGGAATAGGCTGTCTTATCCCCTTGAGCCTCTGACTATGAACCACACTACCAAACTCATCTCAACAAGAACTCACACAAATGGACAATTGCCCAATACCGCAACACAAAATGTACTTTAATACTTGTACTATATACTCAACATTGTTCATCTTTAAAACTCTATTCATAAATACTTTTAACTCATTATAAGACTTATATATTACTAATGACTGACAAACAACTTTACTTAACACTGACAGTACTGAAACTCTGTACATGACCTGGTGGACTCAAACCCTATAGTGATTGACATCAGTATCCATCATCTCGAGCTCGTCCTCCGGGTAGACCTGTAAAATAAAACACACTGGGAGTGAGAGATTAGATCATTTGAACGACCTAGTGAGTGTGCAATTTTAAATGGAAACTGAAATACTTATAAAAACATATTCATTTTCTATAATCGAAAACATTTATGGAAAACTGATCTTTTCTGAAAGCTCTTTCAAATCTATTTTTTGAAACGTTTCTGGAAATATTTTATGTCTGTAAAACTCTAAAATCCTCATAAAATAGTTTCTTCTGAAAACTCTTAATAAAACTTATCTTTCATGAAATTCACATCTATGAAAATCTTATTTTTGAAAATCTATTTCTGAAAGTCGATCACTGAAAAACCTGTCTTTGAATAACCTGACGTATGGGGGCGTTATGTATCGTTGTCTACCAATACACCTAACTAGTGGTCTTGAGGCGTTACGTATCGCCGTCCCGCAAACCATTGAACTAGAGCCAGAAGTGGTGATTCATGCTACTACATGACCCTGAAACTAGGGTCTATGGGCGTTACGTATCGCCGTCCCATAGCCCTGAATCTAGGATCTGGGAGCGTTACGTATCGTCGTCCATCCAGTCCTGCTCTACATAAGCACATGCCATCCATCAATTCCACAAGTTACAGCTTGAGGTGGGGTTTTCCCTCATGCCTTCAAAAATCATAAAACCCTACTTTTAAAATCATACTTCTTAAAACATTATCTTTCATGAAATAATTGTAATAAAATCGGCTAACGCCCTATGTGCATAAAAATAAGTCTTTACTTAAAACAATATAAATAAAAAGTCAACTTAGAAAGAGAGTGTACACTCACCGATTATCCTCTATTACCATCAATCTTGGATGCAATTGAGGAGATTCCCACGAAGAAGCTAATTCATCATGTATTTGAGTATGGTTAGTATATTAAACGAAGAAGCTAATCATTTTCATAGATTTAGGGCTTAGATGTATGTTGATATGAAACCTTTGGAGTGGCCTCTAACATTCTAGGATAGAATCAAAATGGTTAAAATTGATCATGGAAAATGGCCACGTGTCACGACGCCAGACGTTACGTGTCGCGACACCCACACGGGCAGGGTTGAGACAGAGAACTTCCCATGTTTTGTTTCTCGATGCCGAACTTTACGCGTCACGTCACTTACATGAGCAGAACTGAAACAGAGGCCATTTCTTGTTACGCGTCACGACGCTAGCCTGTTGGCGTCACGACACCCGTCTGTTTTCAAGCCTAAATATCATCTATTCAATGTCTAATTTTCCCAAATGTATTTCCAACACCCTCTCACCATAACCTTCACACAAGCACTTCTTTAAACTTCAATCTTCTTACATGTTATGTCAACATTCTATCATCAAGACAACTCTTTAACATTGTAGATCTTACTTAGTTCAATATCTAGATTTTATAAATTTGTCCATTTCTTTATAAAATCAATTTTCTTAGGTCAATACCCACCTTAATGCAATCACTAAGATGCTCATAACACTTGCATAACATCACCCTATCAAAACTTCACAATTCAAGTGATGGGTCAAGATGGCCTTACTTTCCTTCATCCATCAAGTCTCATATGGTTGCTACTCTTCTTCTAAGCTTGTTGTGTGTGGATTTGTATTTGTTTCCTCTTTTAGTTTTGGTGAGAAACATGGCTTCCCTCTTCTTTCCTTCTTCTTTTTTTCCTTCTTTTTTCTTTCTTTCTCGTGTTTCTCTCTGTCTCTCAAATATTAGGGATGAGTGAATAGTACCTCTTATTTATAACAGAGCTGAAATGGTTAATTGGTAATATTTTAATCTGAAGACAAATCAAAATTTTGGAGAAAAATGTAGAATTTTCTAGATAGGTCCGCAAGAAATGGCCTATGTGCCACATCACTTGATCTAGGCCATTCTCGAAATTTATTGTAGCATATACAGTAATCACGATTTTTGACTTGTGTTTGATTCGAATTTAGAAAAATATCCAATGTGGAAATTGTAGGTCTCGGTCGTAGCTTTCCGACGATATAAAATTCATAAAAATCGGAGATCGTATGAATAAGTTATGGCCCAAAAACTAAGGGCTATCCAGAATAAAATTTAAAGTAAATTATGTATCGAAACTGCAAATGACACATCAAATATCCGAAAAGTAATTCCACAAGTACATACTCGCTTGAGCATGCTTTTGGTGTTCTAAAAGCTTGTTTCTCAATTTTAAAACTGATGCCCAATGTTCAAATAAAAATAGTTATCGCATGTATTATGATACATAATTTTCTTCGAAAATTATCAATTATTATAAATTTAAATGTTGAATACATGAAAATTACAATTCAAATCAAACTAAACTTTTGGCATTAAAGTAACATATTAAAAAATTTATTGTATTATTTTAGATTTAAAAAGTTATGAAATTTATTATAACAATTAAAATAATTAAAAGATAAAAATTAATTACATTGCTTGAGAGAGTTACAAATTAGAAGTATTTTTTATCTGAAATTGTTTCATAAGTTATATGAAAGAAGACAAATAAAAAATGTGTTGCTTACTTGCTTTAACTATTCTGTTGAATATAATGTAGAAATTGAAATACATATACTAGTAAGTAATTATCGGGAAATGAATAATAATATAAAATTCGATAAATTAGAATTATTTTGCTCTCAGAAAGTTGTTTATAAATCAATTAATATGAAAAAAAAATTAAATATAAGAAAAACAGATCAGGTTTCTTTAGGATGAGGAAATAATATATTTAATAATGGTATTTTTGTAAGATAATATTTATTTTATTTCAAATCTTTTTCCAATTAAGATATAAGTCACAATTTATTTTTATTAAGCGGTAAATGTCTTAAATTAAGTGATAAATTAATAAAAACAACAAGCAAACTAGTAAAATATTTGAAAATAAATCAAATTAATATTTCAGACATAGAAACAAACAGACTCCAAGTATAGCTGTACAATTAAAAATTAACTCTTAACACTGATAGGTGATTAGTCGTGTTTAAGGGTGTCCAAATTTCCGGATCAACCCGCGATCCGATCCGATCCACGCGGATTTAAAAAAAAATTAATGATTTTTCGGGTTAACCCGACCCGATCTGAAATTTGCGGGTTGGGTCACGAGTTTGTTTGATATTACAACCCGACACTATAATATTTTTATTATTTTTCTAAAAATTTTATTATTTTTCCAAAAATTTTATTATTTTAAAAAAAAATTATTATTATTATTTCAATTATTTATTACTTTTGTTGTCTTGAAATTTATATATATGATAATTGTCGAGATATAAAATAACTAATAATTAATTCATTAATTTTTTTTGGCCGACCCACCAATCCGACCCGATCAGATCTCACAAAATCCAAAAAAAATCTGACCTGACCTAACCCGTAAACAACCCTAATCGTGTTAATCTCCAGCTCTCACTCAAATAATGATATCTTGAGTTTGAACTCCCTTCATAATTGGATCTACAAGGACCGTTAGATTGGACCCACACCAAAGGTGGAATCGAGAATATAGTTAGACTCAAGAATTTGACAAAAAGTGAAAACTTAGTTCCATAGTTACAAAACCAAGAAGTAATGTGCCATAAACACAATTCACATAACTTCGTTGGGAAAAAGTATAAATATGATTTGGCTCCACAAGATCTGCAATTACGGATCTTTTTCCTTTTGATTCTCTTCTTCACTTCCTGTAAGTTGTTGGCATTCTCAGTGCATTCACATCGCACGTAACAAATCACAATCACTACAAAGTTTTAAAACGGATTCCAAAATCTTCCCCTTTTTTTCTGACCAACTTAGATTTTTCACATCATTTCACTTCAAGTGAAGTTAGTTTTAGCATTTTGTTTCATCATGATCTTATTAATTTTCTTTTTCATCTGGGTTTAGCATTTTGTTTGATCATGCTCTTATTAATTTTGACTACCCATTTGGATAAAAATGAAAAAAAGCATTGATCTTTGTTGTAAATATTTAATTTTCATCTTCTTTTATTTTTATTTTTATTTTTATTTTTGTGTGATTGCCTGATTGTTAGTTGTTACTGATGGTTTTGTTGTATTTTTAGTGAATTTTGGTTACCTACACATTGGGGAAAAAAAGGAAAAAAGTAGGGATCTTATTGTTAATATTGATTTTGATTTTGATTTTATGTTTGGTGAATATTACAGGAAATGGCACAGATTTTGCTGCATGGTACTTTACATGCTACGATCTATGAAGTGGATCAGCTTGAAGGTGGGGGTGGAGGAAACTTTTTCACTAAGGTGAATGCATATGATCTTGGAGTTTCTCTCTCTTTTTGTTTAATGGATCAATAATAATTATGGTGATATGAGTGTTTTCTATTTGGATCTTGATTTGTAGTAGTTGAATACATTTGTCACCCCCCAGTGACATAGTCAAAACATTGATTCAATAGGGTAAATTTTGATTTTCACAAAAAATATAGAAATTTTTCACTTTGCGGGGACAGATAAAAATTATCTTACAAACCATACTTTTCATTAATTTATGGAACACCTTTAATAAGTTTTCGTCCCCCGATGTGGACTAATTTCTCAAACTTATACTAGGATTTGGTGTCCCATCACGGGCTAGAATTTCCTGTTTAGTTGTGGGTCTGGTTGTGCTTTATGATGCTATGTTTGTTCGTTTGTCAAATTATCTATGTATCTATTCATATTTACGTACATTTGGTGTCTAACTAATAAAATTTTCTTGTAGCTTATTGGTGGTATTAGCAAAAGTGTTAGTAAGCTCTATGCAACTATTGATCTCGAAAAGGCTAGAGCTGGGAGGACCAGAATGCTAGAGAATGAGAAATCGAATCCTAGGTGGTATGAGTCCTTTCATATATACTGTGCCCATATGGCTTCAAATGTCATATTCACTGTCAAGGATGATAATCCTATTGGAGCAACTTTAATTGGGAGGGCTTATGTACCTGTTGAAGAACTTTTAGGTGGGGAAGAAGTTGACAAATGGGTTGAGATCGTAGATGAAGATCGAAATCCTATATCTTCTGGCTCAAAGATTCATGTGAAGCTCCAATATTTTGAAGTGACAAAAGACCTTAACTGGTCTCAGGGCATCATAAGTGCTAAGTATCCTGGCGTGCCATTTGCATTCTACTCACAGAGAAAAGGGTGCAAGGTTTCTCTCTACCAAGATGCACACGTCCCTGATAAATTTATTCCTAAAATTCCTCTTGCTGGAGGCAAGTACTATGAGCCCCACAGATGCTGGGAAGATATTTTTGATGCAATCACCAATGCAAAACATATGATTTATATCACTGGATGGTCTGTGTATACCGAAATCTCTTTGGTAAGGGACTCAAGGAGGCCAAAGCCTGGAGGAGACATCATGCTTGGTGAGCTGCTTAAGAAGAAGGCAAGTGAAGGTGTTAGGATTTGTATGCTCGTTTGGGATGACAGAACCTCTGTTGGTTTACTTAAAAAGGATGGTCTGATGGCCACTCATGATGAGGAAACTGAATGTTTCTTCCGTGACACTGATGTGCATTGCGTCTTATGCCCTCGTAATCCTGATGATGGCGGTAGCATTATTCAGGATATGCAAATCTCCACCATGTTCACTCATCACCAAAAGATTGTGGTTGTGGACAGTCCGATGCCCAATGGGGACCCAGAAAGGAGGAGAATCGTGAGTTTTGTTGGAGGTATTGATCTATGTGATGGGAGATATGATACTCCCTTCCACTCTCTTTTCAGGACGTTAGACACAGCACACCATGACGATTTCCATCAGCCAAACTTCACCGATGCTTCAATAGAGAAAGGTGGTCCAAGGGAACCTTGGCATGACATTCACTCCCGCCTTGAGGGTCCCATTGCTTGGGATGTGTTATTTAATTTTGAGCAGAGATGGAGAAAGCAGGGTGGGAAGGATGTTCTCGTGCATCTGAGAGAGCTTGGAGACATCATTATTCCCCCATCTCCAGTTATGTTCCCAAATGATCATGAAACATGGAATGTGCAGTTGTTTAGATCGATTGACGGTGGGGCTGCTTTTGGCTTCCCAGAGGCGCCTGAAGATGCAGCTAGAGCTGGGCTTATTAGTGGGAAGGATAATATCATTGACCGGAGCATTCAGGATGCTTATATTCATGCTATTCGGCGTGCAAAGAATTTCATATATATTGAAAATCAGTATTTTCTTGGAAGCTCGTTTGCTTGGAGTGCTGATGGCATTAAGCCTGAGGAAATTAATGCTTTGCATCTAATTCCAAAGGAGCTCTCCCTTAAGATTGTTAGTAAGATTGAGGCAGGGGAGAGATTCACTGTCTATATTGTTGTCCCAATGTGGCCAGAGGGGATTCCAGAGTCCGGTTCAGTTCAGGCAATATTAGATTGGCAGAGAAGGACTATGGACATGATGTATAAGGATATTGTTCAGGCTCTCAGAGCCAAGGGCATAGTGGCCGATCCCAGGAACTATTTGACATTCTTCTGCCTTGGGAACCGGGAGGTGAAGAGGAGTGGAGAATACGAACCTTCAGAAAGGCCAGAGCCTGATTCAGACTATGCTAGAGCCCAGGAAGCTCGACGCTTCATGATCTACGTTCATACCAAGATGATGATTGGTAAGTAACTATATTAGATATAGATTAGTGTTTTGGTTATTTTTATTGTTTATCTAGCTGATGGTAAAACACAAAGCACTCAGTTTTCGAAAAATTGAGTAGAAGGTACAGAATTTAGACTCTTTCAACATGAGAAAGTTTGTTTAATTCTAAAGATGTCTTTCTTTTCCTTGTTATATTTGTACGATGACCCGTTCTATGCAGTTGATGATGAATACATTATTATTGGATCTGCCAACATCAACCAGCGATCAATGGATGGTGCCAGAGACAGTGAGATAGCGATGGGAGGCTACCAGCCATATCATTTGTCAACCAGGGTGCCTGCACGAGGCCAGATCCATGGCTTCCGTATGTCACTGTGGTACGAGCACCTGGGCATGCTCGATGACACCTTCCTCAAGCCAGAAAGCGTTGAATGTGTCCGGAAGGTCAACCAGATTGCTGATAAGTACTGGGACCTGTATTCCAGCAAGACCCTTGAACAAGACTTGCCAGGTCACTTGCTGCGCTACCCTATTGGCATTTCCGAAGAAGGAGACGTCACAGAGCTTCCAGGGACCGAGTTCTTCCCTGACACGAAGGCTCGTGTTATCGGTACCAAATCAGATTACATGCCCCCAATCCTCACCACTTGATGTCATTCTTCATTTGGTACCAAAATGACTGATTAGTTTCTCATTGTTTAGAACTTCTGGTTGTGGTAAGCAGCATACCTATAATAATTTCTGCCAGGTTTTTGTGTTCATATCAGGATTTTGTGGAAAACAATTTTATTTATTAAATAAATATATATATATTTCATAAAAGCTACTGAATAAATTATAACAAAATTGTATATACTTTTCAAAAAAATACTTGTGACATTAAGCTTAATTTTAATCTTATTGAGTGATATGTTTGACGTTAATGTTTAAAATTGATTTACTAATCTTCATCATAATTCATAATCAATTTACAAGTCTACATCAATTTAATAATCTTCAATTCTTCATCATCATTCAATAATAGTATAACACCACTTTTACTAATTTATAAATAATTTATTAGTGATGAATTAAGATTTTGATGGAAAGCTAGTAAAATATTATTTTATCATAAATATAATTATAAAATATAATATTTTAAAATTCACATGATTTTATCATAAGCTAATAAGAAAATATAAATAAATTCTAGTAAAGATGCAATAAAAAGTGTGTTTTTAAATTGATAATGAGAATGATTCAATGGCTTGAGAACGAGAACGAGAATGAGAATGAGAATGAGAATGAAGTAGGTCTTATAAATTTGGGAATAAGTAAGAGGGGATTTAGATGGGTTTTTTTATAAGTATATGATCATTATCAGGAATTTTTTTTAGCTTCTTTCTTACAATGTGTATTATTAACTTGACTTAGATTTACGTGCCTTAATTTTGGCCAAATTTAGAGCCACCGCCAATGTGAACAATCTATAAGGCCATCCGAGATAAAAGAATGAGAATTTTATTCTCACCACTCCTCATGGAATGAGAATTTTATTCTTAATAATAAAGTGGTAATTATAATTTTATCCTTAAAATAATAAATTAACAAATTAATAGTTAAGAACAAATTAATGAGTATTAAATTAATAATAAATTAATTTAACTGAGATTTTTCTAATTTGTTAAAAAAAACTATTAGATTACATTAGGGGTGTTCATAGGGTCGAGTCAACCCGCGACCCACCCAACCCGCGCGGGTTCAAAAAAAATTGTTGAAACCTAACCCGACCCGACCCAAAATTTTCGGGTTGGGCAACGGGTTTGATACTAAAACCCGACCCGACCCTATAATATTTATATTATTTTTCTAAAAATTTTATTATTATTTTTAAAGTTTTTACTTTTATTTCATTTGTTTATTATTTTTGTTGAATTAAAACTTTATATTTATTATAATTTTTGAGACATAAAATAATAAATATTTGTATTTCAAAATAATTAATTCTGTTGATGGTGTTTTCAGGACCTATGTTATTTAAGGAGTACAGCAGGGGTAAAAAGGGTAATTACCTTCTTGGGCGAGATCATTAAAGCCGACCCGGCCACTATACAGTAAGAGACCGAGCATTTGATGATAGGTGACCGACCACTTGAGATCGGATGACCGGGCATTATCAGATCGACAACAACATTTTCAGTTCAAATGGCTATCATGACCGACCTCATGAAGACCGAGCACATGACGAGGCGTGCTCAGGAAGATAAAGCATCCTATTCTTGCGGAAAATGGATAAGTTGTCCTACTTTAATGGAGTGAAGTAATAAGTTAATATCCTAATAGGATAAAGGAAGTAAATGTAGTTTTGATTAGGAATCCTTATGGGAAAAGGGAATAATTTTGACTAGGAATCCTGATAGGAAAAGGAGACCATCTCCAATTGGGAATTCTTGTACAAATAGGAATCTGATTTCTTCACCATTATAAATGGGAGGGTAGAGTGAGTGTAGAAAGACAAGTTGAAGGCATCAAAAAATTAGTGATCAGAATCATCAAGCTCTGACTTGTAAACACAAAAGATCCGAGAAGTGTATTTGAGTAATAAAAGTGCCATCCTGTTTGTGTCCGTGGACGTAGGTCGGATCCAAATTCACCGAACCACGTTAAATCTCTTTGTCGATTGGTGTGTTTATCTGTCTCTCGCTAAATTTGCTTTTGGTCCCCCATAACCAAACAAATTCACTATTGAAGGAGGATTACCTCAGAGGTGATATTCCCATATTACCCTGAGACCAAAATCCGCCGTCAACAGTTGGCGCCGTCTGTGGGGAATCAACAAAAAGCAACTCGCGTAGTAAGACAATGGCGGAAGGCGGAAACCACCAATCGTCAGGGAGCTCGGCTGCGAATTGGATGGAGAAGATCGAGGAGAACCTGAGGAAGGAAATGGAGGAAAACCAAATTCTGCTAAAAACCATAGTAGACCGGTTAGAAAAGGTAGAAGGAGTCCACAACGGAAAATTCGAGGCCGGGACTAGCCGACGAAGGAACGAAACAACAGAGGGAAAAAGAATTGCCGATACAAGTGAGGACGACAGACCCCGGAGGAGGGGTCCCTACAGGGTAAGATCTGTGGTGGTGCAGAAAGATTCCCAGACCGAGGACACATGGGAGGAAGAGGATGAACAATCGTCACCAGACCCCTCCTATGATGGCCCTCGCAACACCCGGCGAAGAGAGAAAGAATATGACAAATAGGTACGAGAAGATACCGACCACGAGAAGCACCACCCCCAAGATAACAGAAAGAAAGGAGACCGCAGGAGGCGGCATGGAACCAAGGACAGCAGCATGAAATCTTGGTTACGGCAGGAGCTGGCCAAATGGGTAGTATGCCCCAATACAGACAGAGGGGATGCCCAGGACGGCAAAGATGAGTCCCCTCTCACAGAAGAAATAAAGTCAGAGAAATTCCCAAAAAGATTCAGCATACCAAATATGGCGCCATACAAAGGCCATACCGATCCCAAAACCCACATCGAAGGGTTCTTCCTACTAATGGAGGTACAAGGGGTAACAGGGGACGCCATTTGCAAAGTGTTCCCCTTAACTCTAGCCGGACCGGCCATCCTATGGTATAGAAGCCTAGCCCCAAGAAGCATCAGCAGCTTCACACAACTCAGAAAGTCATTCATACGGCACTTCAAGGAGGCTTGTGTCCCCAGAAAGACAATTGGAGAACTAAGACTTATGAAACAAGGAGACGATGAACCTTTGAAAATATTTATTGAAAGATACCACAATATGGTACTCGAAGTCGGAGGGTACGAATCCCCCGAGGCCCTGGAAAGCTTGAAGGGAGCCTTGAAAGTCGGGAGGCTATGGACCCACCTAAGGATCCAGGACACCCCGGACTACGCAACCGCCCTAGAGGTGGCCCGCAAATTCGTTCTATTAGAAAACGAGGAGAAAATATCCCGAAGAGGGAACACCATCAGAGAAAGGACCACAACGTAAGGGGACATGCCACGAATGGGTGCAGAGACCTGCGGGAGCAGGTGGAAGACTTGGTGAAAGAAGGCTATCTCAGTATGTACATAGACCATTCGGTTTTTTATGTCGACCAAATTGATAGCGGAAGTCATCCGGTCGAACGCGTGGAATGCTGAGATGCAGAGAGGATGTATTAAGAAGAGCCTTGCTTGTATCGACTCTTGTAGAGTTGCAAGAAAGGCAACAAATCCCAAAAAGGTGAGTAAAACCTCTTCTGACTTAGGTTAACATTTGATTATGCTTGTTTGTTATGGCTCACAGAATGATTTTGATATTTGTTTTACGGCTCGGGTCTGATCTTGTACCGCCGAGACCGATGTCTCTTTCCGGCTCGGGTCTGCTCTTGTACCGCCGAGACCGATGTCTCTTTCCGGCTCGGGTCTGCTCTTGTACCGCCGAGACCGATGTCTCTTTTCGGCTCGGGGCTGGATTTCGTTCCGCTGAGGCCGCTTGTTTATTCAGCTCGGGGTCGGGTTACGTCCCACCGAGTCAGCTTCTTTGGACTGGGGATGTAACATTCCCCCAGAGCCAAGTCTCTCTTTTAGCTCGGGGTCGGGTTACGTCCCACCGAGTCATGCTCATTGGTCTGGGGACGGGATATTCCCCCAGAACCAAGTATCTCTCTTAGCTCGAGGTCCTCAGAAATATTCAGGGACATACTGGATGCATAGGATCTGTGAGAAGCATAGCACGGGGAGGGATGATACCCCTGTGGCGATTGCCTACTCCAGTGTTACCGAACATAAGGAGGAATATGCCCTTAATGTGTCGAGCACTCTTTGATCCTCACGTACCCGATGTAATGGATCCGTGGGAAAGCATAGCACGAGGGATAATGATGCCCCCGTGACGATTGCTAGCTCCAGTGATGCCGGACCTAAGGAGGAATGTGTCATTAGTATCCCGGACACTCTTTGATCCATTCATCATCCGGATCCGCGAGAGACACAGCACTGGGATGCTTTGTGCCCCTGTGGCGTGTGCCTGCTCCAGCGTGGTAAGGATGAGCCCTCATACAATACACAGGCTCCCCAGTGAACCGACGTGTAGAGGATGTGCCCTTACCATTTAAACACTCTCTGATCCAAATCCTGGTTCGCCGTGACACTGAATTGAAAGATTCAGAATTGTGTTTTGGAGGCCTCGGACAGGACGCTGTTTTGAGGCATCCATGTTGTTGTTTATACTTGCGAAACGTTTTTGTTTTGGGATAAGCGATAAGTCGCCCCCGCCTTTTAATTTTATTTTCCAGAGATTTGTTTTTGTTTTTCACTGGTCTGGTAAGGGGACGCCCTTGCCAGATTCGGTAGGGTTTCAAAAGGTTGATTCACTTCCCTTCTGAATAAGTCCCACTTGATTAATCGGCTCGGGGCTGGATTCGTTCCGCCGAGGCCACTTGATTAATCGGCTCGGGGCTGGATTCGTTCCGCCGAGGCCACTTGATTAATCGGCTCGGGGCTGGATTTCATTCCGCCGAGACCACTTTACCTTTCTCAGCTCGGGGTCAGGGTATATCCCACCGAGTCAGCCCTTCGGACTGGGGACGTAACATTCCCCCAGGTCCAAGTGCCCTTCTCAGCTCGGGGTCGGGGTACGTCCCACCGAGTCAGCCCTTCGGACTGGGGACGTAACATTCCCCCAGGTCCAAGTGCCTTTCTCAGCTCTAGGTCGGGGTACGTCCCACCGAGTCAGCCCTTCGGACTGGGGACGTAACATTCCCCCAGGTCCAAGTGCCTTTCTCAGCTCGGGGTCGGGGTACGTCCCACCGAGTCAGCCCTTCGGACTGGGGACGTAACATTCCCCCAGGTCCAAGTGCCTTTCTCAGCTCGGGGTCGGGGTACGTCCCACCGAGTCAGCCCTTCGGACTGGGGACGTAACATTCCCCCAGGTCCAAGTGCCTTTCTCAGCTCGGGGTCGGGGTACGTCCCACCGAGTCAGCCCTTCGGACTGGGGACATAATATTCCCCCAGGTCCAAGTACCTTTCTCAGCTCGGGGTCGGGGTACGTCCCACCGAGTCAGCCCTTCGGATTGGGGACATAACATTCCCCCAGGTCCAAGTACCTTTCTCAGCTCGGGGTCGGGATACGTCCCACCGAGTCAGCCCTTCGGACTGGGGACGTAATATTCCCCCAGGTCCAAGTACCTTTCTCAGCTCGGGGTCGGGGTACGTCCCACCAAGTCAGCCCTTCGGACTGGGGACATAACATTCCCCCAGGTCCAAGTACCTTTCTCAGCTCGGGGTCGGGGTACGTCCCACTGAGTCAGCCCTTCGGACTGAGGACATAACATTCCCCCAGGTCCAAGTACCTTTCTCAGCTCGGGGTCAGGGTACGTCCCACCGAGTCAGCCCTTCGAACTGGGGACGTAACATTCCCCCAGGTCCAAGTGCCTTTCTCAGCTCGGGGTCGGGGTACGTCCCACCGAGTCAGCCCTTCAGACTGGGGACGTAACATTCCCCCAGGTCCAAGTGCCTTTCTCAGCTCAAGGTCGGGTTGCGTCCCACCGAGTCAGTCCTTCGGACTGGGGACGAAAAAATTCCCCCAGGTCCGAGCATCTCTCACAGATCGAGACGGGATCACATGCCACCGAGCACATCATCGTTAGCTCAGAAGCAAAATTTTCTCCTCACAATCGGGATTGGATCAGTCAGGGGTGAGGACCTCCAAATCTCTGGTACAGATATTACAGAGGATGAGTCATTTTTAGTTTGGACAACAAGAGGAACTTAATCTCCTGATGGAACGACCCAAATAAGCAATTTGCTTTGAGGTGGAGAATCATTCTGAATAGGGTCAGCATCTCCAATAACCGAGGATATGAAGATAGAAACAGAAGACTTAGTTGATGGCGAAGGCAATTTCTCTGTGATTTCTGGAACGACCACCAGCAAGGCGACCAGCACACCATCTTTTTTTTTATAGTTCCCGGCATTAACTCACAAACTCGTTGTTACCGAGAACTAGGGGACAGATGTTGATGGTGTTTTCAGGACCTATGTTATTTAAGGAGTACATCAGGGGTAAAAAGGGTAATTACCTTCTTGGGCGAGATCATTAAAGCCGACCCGGCCACTATACAGTAAGAGACCGAGCATTTGATGATAGGTGACCGACCACTTGAGATCGGATGACCGGGCATTATCAGATCGACAACAACATTCTCAGTTCAAATGGCTATCATGACCGACCTCATGAAGACCGAGCACATGACGAGGCGTGCTCAGGAAGATAAAACATCATATTCTTGCGGAAAATGGATAAGTTGTCCTACTTTAATGGGGTGAAGTAATAAGTTAATATCCTAATAGGATAAAGGAAGTAAATGTAGTTTTGATTAGGAATCCTTATGGGAAAAGTGAATAGTTTTGACTAGGAATCCTGATAGGAAAAGGAGACCATCTCCAATTGGGAATTCTTGTACAAATAGGAATCTGATTTCTTCACCATTATAAATGGGAGGGTAGAGTGAGTGTAGAAAGACAAGTTGAAGGCATCAAAAAATTAGTGATCAGAATCATCAAGCTCTGACTTGTAAACACAAAAGATCCGAGAAGTATATTTGAGTAATAAAAGTGTCATCCTGTTTGTGTCCGTGGACGTAGGTCGGATCCAAATCCACCGAACCACGTTAAATCTCTTTGTCGATTGGTGTGTTTATCTGTCTCTCGCTAAATTTGCTTTTGGTCCCCCATAACCAAACAAATTCACTATTGAAGGAGGATTACCTCGGAGGTGATATTCCCATATTACCCTGAGACCAAAATCCGCCGTCAACAAATTCATTAAAAAAAAAAAAATTTTCCGCCGACCCGACCCGAACCCGATTGGGTTCCACATTCGCGTGACCTGACCCGCGACCCGAATTTCTCGTGACCTGACCCGATCGGATCTCAAAAAATTTCAAAAAACCCGACCCGATCCGTGAACACCCCTTAGAGTGTGTTTGGTTGGGGGGTTTTGGAGGGGAGGGGAGGGGAGGGGAGGGGAGGGATTATTTTAAATTTTGTTTGTTTGGTTCAATTTTTTGAAGGGGAGGGGAGGGGAGCAAAATCCCTCCTAAGTCAATTTTAGCTCCCCTCCAAAAGTGGGGGGTTTTGGAGTGGAGAGAAAGTGATGAAATAAAATTTTAAATGTAATTACTAAATTATCCCTACTTATATTGTTTTACTTTTATTTATAACATGGTATAAGGATAAAATAGTAAATTAGTTTTAAAATCTCTTCCCAATCAAACATATATTTAATTAAAAACCCTCATCTCCCCTCCCCTCCCCTCCTTTGAACCAAACATATATTTAATTAAAATATCTCCCCTCCCTTCCCCTCCCCTCCATTAAAATCCCTCCCCTCCCCTCCCCTTCGTTGAACCAAACAGACCCTTAATTACATAAATCCAAATTTAACCCAACCCAAATTAAATTTATTTAAAAAAAAAAAAATATTTGAAAACGAAGTCCTCTCTAATAATAATATAAGCTTCCTCAAAAAGTTGTCAAAGGCGCTTTCTCCTCTTTCCTTTTGCCACAATAATTATTTACTAGAGAAGAAGAACTAGCCACCCCATCTGAACTTCTTTTTTTTTTTAATCCATTAATTTTTTTTCTCTATTAATTAGTTTGGATTTAGGGCATTAAAAAAGGTATCTTTTTTTTAATCTCTTTATTAACAGTTTTGGATTTTTATTTTTAAGGCAAAGCTTGTATTTTGGTTTCATTCACCTGTTCTTATGTGATTTTGTTTTGTTTATGTTTTTTTTTTCTGATCTTTATTTCTTGGGATTGGATACTTATTGCGGTTTTGTTTGCAATAGAATTGTTTTATCTGCAGATCTGTTTTAGAGCTTGTGAGTGGTTCTTGTATTGTGTGCATGGGGTAAGTGTTTTGGTTTCTTGTTGTGGATTTGTGATTTTAAAGAGGAATACTTGATGGGTTCTTAGTGTTTTTTGGGATTTGTTTGCTTGATTGTGACTTGGAATCTGGTTTTGCTTGATTGTTATGTTGTTTGGTTGTTGAGAAAACTGAGAAAAATGTGAGATTTGAGATATTTAATCTTGTGGTTATGTGTGTTGCTTAGAAAGTTTTTGGAATGAAATAGACATGGGATTAGATTTGATAAATTTTGTCGTGAAACTAGAGGATTTGTTTTTGGCATTCTACAAACTCTTTATGTTGTCAATGAAGACTAGACATGGTTAAGGATTGTGTTATATTTTGGTTGTTCTGGAAAAGCTTGTTTGTGCGACTTTAATTGTCTGTTGGCTGCAAAATGTTGGGGAATATCTATGTCTATTATTAGTTTATGTCACTGGAATTCTTCCGATGCTGTCCCATGATATGTTATGTGCAATCAAGCCATTTTAAAATATTTTCTATTTGTAATACTAGTCATCAAACTTAAGTGTCAACTAAAATCCTATATTTTTCAGTTCTCGTGTCACTATGGAAATCCTAATTTTGTCATCAATCTGAAATGTTTCTTTAGCAATCGAGTTTTTGGTGCTCTGAGGTGAAAAAATACGATGCACAAATGCTATTCTATCTCTGCATTCCATTGACATCTTTTATTTTCTTTTCAAAGTTGATCTAAACATGGCCACATTCACCTGCGATCCATTATATCAGTATCTTAAAGGAGTTTAGCTAGACTTTTGAACAAACATTGCCATCCTCAAATAGTATCTTCTTGGGGCCGAAAATATATTGGTACAAATCGTGGTGACTTTAAAATTTTGGTACTAGTTGAGTAAAATCTTTTGTAAATTGTAATTAAGTTTTGTATGAATGGTTGGTATGAAAGTTACTGTTCTTATATATTATAACTGTTGCCTGACAATAATGATGTATATAGTCAAATTTATGTTGAATCTGACTGGTAATGGATTACTGTCTAACTGAAAAGTAATACTCGAGCAGTTATCCATTCTGTTTTATCCATGCAAGAAATTGGTGATAACGTGCAAAGATCATGTTTCTGTAGTGCACATCAGCGTGTGGTTTTGTTGAACTGGCAGTTAAATGCATTTTGTACTTTTTGGCAACATAGAGCCTGCAATAGGGTTAGGATGTGAAGTTTTGTTCCTTCTCCACATGTTTCTTGATTCCTAGGTCTGCCAATTATTTGCTTTATTAGACGCTTCTCTTCACATTGTGTGTTAAATATTTTTGTACATTTTCTTAATATCAGGATGCCTTGCACTTGCCGACACATTTTCTACTTGTTAATAGCTGTTATTTTAATTGCTCTGATCATATTCTCCACACTTCTTTGTCTCCCTAGTCTTTTCTTCTTTATTTTTTTGATAGGACAGTCTTTCTTCTTTATGCATATCTTCATTTGTATTTTGTAATTTTCTTAAGAGTTGCCGACAAGAATGGCTTTCACATAATAGTAAACTGACATCATGGTGTCTTTTTGATAATTTAATGAGAAGTGCTCAAGAATGTTAATAATGTATGAAGAGATTAGGTAGAGGCTTTGGTAGTTGAGTCTGTGGTGTCAGGGTGTCATATGATTTTATGTCATTTGCAACAGAGCAGTGCCCGTCTTGGATGCTGTATTAGGCCCACAGTAAATAACTCTGTGAGTAAGCAGTCAAAGGAATTGGGAGTTCAAGTTCATTCTGCAAGGAAACGTAGCATATCAGAAGATTTTTGGACCACCAGCACGTGTGAAATGGACAACAGTGCAGTTCAGTCACAAGGAAGCATCTCATCACTTGGCACAAATAATCAAATTCTTGATACTCAGGGTGTGAATGCTAATGCACCTTCTGAGTTTGTAAACCATGGCAAGTTTTTATTCCCGTTGCATGTTCATATTTTGAGCTGGTTATGTACATTGTAACATTTTGTATATACCACCATTTATTGGTTGGGATGGGCTCCCTATTGGACACTGAGCAAGATCAAGCTGTCTTTGCAATACCTCATGTGACCTCTTGGTTTGCAGGTCTTCTTCTCTGGAATCAGAGCAGGCAGCATTGGGTAGGAAATAAAAAGTCCGATAACCGAACTCATCAAGTTCGAGAACCAAAGTTAAAGTGAGTTTATTGAATTTCCTAAGATAATCAATCAATCAGGCTTGCTATAATAATCTGCATGCAATACCTTTTGCACTTGTTCAGTTGTTTGTTTGCAAAGGAATGTGGGGCAACACATGTTCAAGAAACCAAATTCACAATCTTGATTGACAAGGTGACTTCTTTTAGTTACTAATAGAGAAAGAAAACCTGCATGCTAGTGTAAATGCTGGTCCTCCCTAATCCTCACCTCACAAAGGACTGCCATTTGGATTAGTGTTCCACTTCAATCTGGCATGTTCCTACCTGGGGTTTCCAAGGAATATTTGGTTTAGTAGGGTGATAAGATCAAGAAAACTAGAAAGTGCATTTAGAGAGAACACTGTCAAAGAAGTCATTAACGCACATGGTGAGATTGTTCCGTTAATTTCAATTTTGGTTGGCCTTTTAGCCAGGAGAGAGGAGAGAATATCATTTCTCATTAGAACAAATATCTCTTTTATAGAGAAACTAATGTGTTGGCTTGTCGCTATCTTTAAGATAATATAGATATTATGCAGACAACTGGCACTAAATTGTGCTAAACTATGTCCAGGCCCCACATGCACAATGCTATTTACAAATACTCATAATATCGGAGATAGTTCTGCCCTCACTTTTTACTCAATTGTGCTATCCCGAAAACTATTACTTGTTTTGACCCAATGCAAGAGCAATGCTTTCCCATATTATGGAGAAGGGTATAGGGTGTTCTGTGATTGTTTAGCCCATTTTAATATGTTTATATAATATTTCCATACTTAATCCTGGATTTTGAGAAAAGCTTATTGTTCTTTATGTAGAATTAGTAACTCATTTCTTGATTACAAGAAATAACATAAGTTCAAAGTTCAAGTCTCTTTTGCTGTGACGTTGGTCATGGTAGCTGTGGAAGCGCATTTTAGAAGCATATGAATGTTTAGATATTAAGTTGGTTGGTTATAAGTGTCTCTAGTAGGCATTCCATGTATATATTATGAAGCCGTCTCTGGATTCTGTACTTCTCGCTAATTTAAACATTGATCGTGCATGAAATTTTTTTTCCTGATTTTGTCAGCACTCATTTTCTTTGCTTGGTTAAAAAATGTTGCTTTGCAGTTGGAACGTGACTTATGAAAGTTTGCTTGGGAGCAACAAGCCATTTCCTCAGCACATTCCTCTTTCAGTAAGTTTCCTCTTCCATGAGCTCGTTGTACCAATACATTACTGTTAAATTGTTTATTCATGGATCGCATTATTGGCAGGAAATGGTAGATTTTCTTGTGGACATTTGGGAGCAGGAGGGAATGTATGATTGACAGTAGAAGAACAAGGCTTGTGAAGGTTGGTCAAATATTGAAACCCATCTTAACTGCAGTAGCATTTTGATTTGCTTCCATAGTTAGCATGGAGTGTATATGCAGTTGTCACATGATCTGTCATAAGCCCTCAGATTTTTGTTTTCTTTACAGGCCTTGCTGGACATGACCTTTTATGCATTGAAAACTCATTTGAAAAACGAAAAGAAAAAAAAAAAAGAAAAAAATTTGCTGCAGATTCTCAAGTTACTGATTCATTTCTCTTATCTCTTCTATGTATACATACATGTGCACAAACCCGAATACACGAAAATACTTGTAGAAATGTTACACGAAACAATGTCTAAGTTGCAAAATTGTCCTCCTTAAGCAAGGACTGGAGATTAATCTGCCTCGATGTATTCTTGAGGTAATAAACCGCAAGTCTTTTTCACTAGATGAGATTGGTTATATGGATCATTTGTATAAAATATAGGTATCTTGAAGAAAATTATTTCGATCCAAAATTTGATAAATGCAGCACATGGAATTTGAGTCCTTTGATAATGTGTGTACTTGCAGAATGTCATTTTCTTGAGTGGATATTTTTTTAAAATGGACTTCCAGCAAAGAAACTCTAAATTCGTTCTCGTTCAGAATCTTTACAAGATGCCAATATCTTGGCTAAAAGTAGCAACTTCTAGATCCAAGCCAAGAAAGAGACTTCATGAGATAAGATAGCAATTAAGGAACTTGCAACAAAGTGGGTAATAGAATGGAAGGGAATGTAATTTAAAATTTTTAAAATTTATTATTTGAATTGATGGAATGATATGAAAGGAAGTGAAAGAAGATGAAAGTGTAATAAAAATGGAATAGAATGGAAGGGAATGTAATTTAAAATATTTAAAATTTATTATTTGAATTGATGGAATGATATGAAAGTGTAATAAAAATGGACATAGAGCAATTGAAAATGAGCCGCTCAAATTAGAGGTTGGGGATGAAATGTAATTTAAAAAAAAAAACATTACATGTGAAGGTAAATTTGCTCATTGAACAAATAGCATTAAAATATGTCTTTCTTTTTTTTTTTTTTTTTTTTTTTATTATTTTTTTTTTTTAAGAATCTAAAATGACACAATTGTCTTTAAAATTTTTTAAGTTACATTCCATTATATTATTATATATTTACCAAATAATATCTTGAAACATTACATTATAATTTTTTTTTTTCCAAACAAGGTTATGGTATGTTACTCTCTAGTTCGATTCTGTTTTGTTCCATTCTATTGGGTTCCCTTCCATCAATCCAAACATATCATTAGGGCTTGGAAGTGCTCATATGCAAGCAACCGAAAACATTAACAGGTTGTTCGATACGCAGGCATTCACACATTCAAAAAGTGGTTATTTACTCTCAAGTATAAGAGTGTCGAAGTAATAAAATAAATCGGTGAGTCCATGATCTATCCACATGGAATAGATTTGATAGGATAAAATAATAATTCAACTAATAATATATAAATAATAAAAATACTGGGGTTAGGAGATTCAATTTTGATATTTCAAATATAAAATACTTTTTACTTTTTTATAAAATATAAATTATAATTATTTCTCAATTAATTTATTTCATGATTATCGGATATTAATTATGTCAACATATATAATCCGTCTTGTCCATAATTAATCTATGTCAATGTACTAAATTATGCCAACACATGCAGAACCGTATTATCTATAATTAATCCAGATTTTTAATAGTCTATTCTCTCATATTTATAAGATTCAAGTTCAGAGACTATCTACAGATAGTTAACAGTCCTAAAATAAATCGGAGAGAGTACGAATTTTATTTGATAAATAATCACAATATATATATATATATATATATATATATATATATATATATATAAATTACCTATATTTTCATGCCAAGAGCTTCACCATTTACCCCAATAGAATGTAAATTAGCAAATTAAGATATAAATAAAAACACTAATAATTTTATTAACGAAGGAAAAAAAATTATAAGAAAAATAATAAACAAAAAAACTATTCTCCACAAGTCTCAGTAGAGATTATGGAAATTAAGTTGCCATGAAGAGGTGCTGAGCTCCTCTTTTTATAGAAGGTGTGACACCTTCTCAATCTTCAAAATGTCATTGCAATTGTATTCTTATCAATAATGCACTTCCAAATTACATTATAAAATAAGAAACAAATGGCCATTTTTCCAAAAGCCTTTTTGTTGTTTCTTGATAATTTTCTGACATTGGCCATCATCAATCCAGAAACTTTATATTTTATACAATAGAACATGCACAAAAGAAAAAGATGAACTTGATAAGTATCACGTGAGGCTCAACTAAAATTTGATAAATAAAGTTGTTTCTTTACGCTTCCAACTCTCGTATCTATTTTTCTGTTGAACATTTAAAGTAGTATTTTGTCTGCATAAGAAATAAAAATCACAATAAAAATATATCTTGTTGACGGTTGATTTTGGTCTCAGGGTAATATGGGAATATCACCTCCGAGGTAATCCTCCTTCAACGGTGAATTTGTTTGGTTAAGGGGGACCAAAAGCAAATTTAGCGAGAGACGAAAAAACACAGCAATCGACAAAGAGATTTAACGTGATTCGGTGGATTTTGGGATCCGACCTACGTCCACGGACAAGAACAGGGTAGTACTTTTTATTACTCAAATATGCTTCTCGGATCTCTTTCTTTGCCTTTACAAATCAGAGTTTGATGATTCTGATCACTAACTTTGATGATGATTTTTTTTGATGCCTTTTACACATGCTCTGCCCTCCTATTTATAATAATACAGAAATCAGACTCCTATTAGCATAAGAAATCCCAGTTGGATTCAGTCTTCTCTTCTTGTAAGGATTCCTAGTCTAATACGGCTTTCTTCCTTCTCATTCCTTCTTGGATTCTGACTCCTTTCTTCTTGTGAGGATAGGATGATTTGCTTTATCTTATCCGTAAGAATAGGGTGCCGTTATCTTGAACGTGACTTGCTGTCTGGTCGGTCTTCATGAGGTCGGTCATGTCAATCTTTTATGCTGAGAATGTTTCTGCCGACCTTATAGTGCTCGGTCATCCGAACCAAAGTGGTCGGTCTTCTCATGTTGTGGTCGGGTCGGCTAATATGATCTCAAACGGTCAGGGAATTACCATTTTGTCCTTATCGTATTGTCTTAAATGTTATAGTGCCTGAAAACACCATCAACATCTGTCCCCTAGTTCTCGGTTCCAACAAGTGTGCTAGTTGGTGCCGGGAACTACATAATAGTTTTGCTCTGTTTGGAGGTTGGTTTGGGGTCGAGAAATGCTTTGTTGCCTCTTTTCCAGCGCTTCGTCTTGAGACACGCAGCAGTCACGTCCGCTTAAATGCCCATCAAATCAACTTTAGGGTTTCTTCCAATTTTGACACTTGTCAAACATCCGCCGGGTTCCCGCCAAAAAGGGGACGAATCGACCGTGGAGAGGAGTCTTCACAGTGGGGTGATCTCAGCCGTCCATTTAAACTTGGGAGTCCTCTTTTGTTGTTGACATATGGCATTCATCCGGGTTCTTCCTTCAGATCCAACGGTCATGAGCGTCCCGGTCATGACTATAAGAAAGCGAGGCTTTTACTGTTCCATCTTTTTCGACAATTTCTCCTTTTTTTCTTCCTGAAAACTTCTCTGTGATTTGCTTCGACTCGGTGTTCTCGGATTCCAACCGTGGACCTTCTTCTTTCTTTGCTGTGAAACATAAGGGACGGGCAAAACCGTGCTGTATAATTTTTTCGGCCTTTTCCGAGGAGAACAAGTAAGTCTTCTGAGCGATCTCTTCTCTTCTTGTAAGCTGTGAATCTGTTTGTTTATTTTGCTTAGGGAAAGATTTGTGGTTTGCTAGGTCTTGCTTTTAGGGCACTTTAGAGACCACCTGTTTAGTTATCATGGAAGCCGTGAGTAGTTTCTTGTAGCCATAGACTGACTTCCCCTTCCTTCTTTGTTTTTCTGGGTGTCAGGGATGTCTGACAGCGGTTCCTCCCCCGAAAAGCCTGCTAAAATCTCAACTCCCCCTGCTGAGGAGCTCTTCTCGGGCTCCGGGGCACCTAGTGTAGAAGACCTTGACACTACCCCTACTCCCTCCGAGATCGAACAAGACTCCTACCATCAGAGGGTTCCTCGGAAGGACCCAGAGCCCGGTGAACTTGGGTCGTCGGCTCTGGATATGAACCGTCCCTCCAAAATAACTGAGGATGATCTGGCGCTGTTGCGGCAACGATATGACATCCCAATAGATATTGCCCTTGAAGTTCCCGGCCCGATGGATCGTGCTAGTCAACCTGATGAGGGCTCGGTGGCACTTCTTCCTGCTTTTTTTGAGTGTGGGCTACGGCTGCCGATGCAATGTTATTTTGCTTGGATGCTGGCCGAGATGGAGATTGCCCCTTGTCAATTGAGTTTAAATAGCTGGAGGATTCTGGCCGGCGTATATGTGGTTTGGCACCGGGCAGGCTTAGGTGTACCTTGCTTGGAAGAGGTGAAAAGGTTATATCGTTTGAAGTCTAACCCCAAGACTCACTATGGTTGGTATTACCTCTCTGCCTATGATAGTTCGTCCAACCTTGTCCAGAAACTCCCCGATTCTAACAAGAATTTCAAGGATCTTTGGTTCTGGGCTACTGGGGATTGGGGTCGGGTTCTGAGATCGTTTCAGGAGGACGTCTCTGTCCCGGACATCTTCAGGGCGGGAGGTTAGGAGTTTAATACCCCTCATTTCCTCTTTTTTTTTTTTATTCTCGTTCTTAGTTTCTCGGGTTTCTAACTTCTCTGGTTCCTCCCAGCTTGTTGGCGAGATGCTCCCAAGGTTTCTCGTCAGGTTCGGAGGCGGGTACATTGGGCTCGTCGGTATGCCGCTCACTGGAGGGAATTGGTTAATGATGTGGCCTTTGTTGATTCGGGCCTTATTCGTGTTGTCCCCACGGATGTCTCGGGTCGGATAGGTAGATGTCTGCTGTTTGTTTTGTCTTCCCTGTTTGTTTATTTTGATGTCTCTCTTCCTTTTTCTTCTTCTGTTTATATGCTCAGGTCCTGATTTCTCTTTTTGCTTTCGCTTTTTGTAGGCATGTCGAAAAGGCCAAAGTTTCTTGAGAAGTTGTCGGGTACCATGAAGAAAACCGGCCACGCCGATGCTGGAAATTCCCGGGCACGGCCTGATCTTGTTGAGAAGGTGTCTCCAGGACAAGTTCTAACGGGTGCTCGGGGGAAATCTTCCCCTTCTGGCGTGCAATCATCAGGATCTGCTCGCCTTGTCAGTCCACCGAAGCCCCTTAGGAAGAGGAAGCGTCAGTTTGGGTCTGAGGAGACCGAGTTAGCTCAAGAGGAGGAAGAGGAGGAGGCTGCTCCGGTCAAGAAGAAGGACGTCCGTAGGGGGAAGAAGTCATCTGAAGGCTCCTCCAAGAAACGGAAGGGCTCTGTGATCCTCGGGGTGGATGACTTGGGAGAAAGCATCCGGGAGGCTACCTCACACTTAGTGCCGGCTTTCAATGAATTGGCCGAGGTGATTCCTCCGGGGGAGGTTTCGAGGTATGAGGATATATCTCCCGAAGCCATTGTGACTGAGATGAGTTCTCAGATGGCAAAGGTATTTTTACTTTCCTTCTCGGTTTTTGGGTCTTGGTCCTCTTTACTTTATGTCTTGACCCCCCCCTTTTTTTTGTGCAGGCCAACTACCTCTTGGCTAAAAATAAGGGTCTTCTTCTGACTTTGTTGTCCGAGGGTGGCCAGGCCCAGAGACTTCAAAATCGTCTCTCCGAAGTGGAAGCAAAATTGGCTGACCGGGAGGAGGTGATAAAGAATCACGAGGCGACCGCCATCGAGAACTTCAAAACTAACAAGGCTCTTAAGGCCGCTGCTGCGCTGGAGAGAAAGCTCGCCGACAATGCCAGGGAGGACTTGAAGGCTGCCCAGTCTGAGATTGGCACTTTGAAAGGGAAGGTGGCAAGTGTTGAGGCCAAGTTGAAGGCCAAGGATGAGGAGTTTGCACGGGCCCGAGATAGTCTTGAGAGGAAAGAGGCCGAGCTTGAGGAGAGAGAGACCGATCTTGAGGAGAGAGAGAGCGAGCTTGAGAAGAGAGAGAGCGAGCTTGAGACCGAGAAGGAGGCTATCCGCCTTGAGGGAGTTGGTGATTGTGCTGATCTGATTCCGATGGTGCTGCCAAGTCTGAATATGGACCCCATTCATGCGGCTATCAGCTATTGCAAAGGGGATATTTCTGAGGAGGAGTTTCGGAAGTGGCTTCCTCCTTCTTCCGAGGAGGCGATGGATCCCGATCCGATCTCGGTAGTTTCGGCTTCTGGGGCTCCTCAAGAAGAACGACCTGAGGTTCCTGCCCCCGGCGAGGTTTGTCCTGAGATTCCTCTTCCTATCCCTGAAATAGAGGTCTCTCATGCTGTCGAGGTTGAAGCTGCAGCTCCTCCTCCTGAAGTCGAGCCGATCCTCCCGCTGCCTGAGCAAGTAGAGGAAGAAATTTCTGCCCCTGTGCGGGCTGAATAAGAAAGGGTAACCCGACCGGGGCCCTATGTACACTTTGTATTTTGATATACATACATTTATTTATATCTCCTGTCTCTTTCTTACTATTATCATTTTTTTTTTTGCTTCTTTTGTTTGCCTGAATACTCCGAGACCTTTCGAGATTTAACATGAGGCGGAGGGGCATGACCCGGCCCCGAGCTGAGAAAGGACTTGGGTTCTGGGGGAATGTTATCTCCCAAAACCAAAGGAGCTTGACTCGGTGGGACGTAACCCGACCCCGAGCTGAGAAAGGACTTGGGTTCTGGGGGAATGTTACCTCCCCAAACCAAAGAAGCTTGACTCGGTGGGACGTAACCCGACCCCGAGCTGAAAAATGAACTTGGACCTGGGGGAATGTTACGTCCCCAGTCCAAAGGGCTGGCTCGGTGGGACGTATCCCGACCCCAAGCTGAGAAAGGACTTGGGTTCTGGGGGAATGTTACCTCCCCAAACCAAAGAAGCTTGACTCGGTGGGACGTAACCCGACCCCGAGCTGAATAACCAAGTGGCCTCGGCGGAACGAAATCCAGCCCCGAGCTGACTAAAGAAGAGGCCTCGGCGGAACGTAATCCAGCCCCGAGCCGAAAGAGGTACTTGGTTCTGGGGAAATGTCCTGTCCCCAGACCAATATGCATGGCCCGGTGGGACATAACCCGACCCCGATCTGAAGACAGCCTCGGCGGAACGAAATCCAGCCCCGGGCTGACTAATGAAAAGGCCTCGGCGGAACGTAATCCAGCCTCGAGTCGATTGAAACATTAAGGGTATGTTGTGCTTCTCAATAGATCTATGCTCTTTGTGCTCCCCTTTATTGTATGGAGTTGGATGATTCTGGTGCGACTCTGTGCATTTTGTGGTGGTATCTGTGGTCGGGCGGTTGCGAATTTAGCTTTGGATCGTTGTTGTGAGCATGTCCCCGAGAGTTCGAGCCAAAAGAGATTGACTCGGCAGGACGTACCCCGACCCCGAGCTGAGAAAGGCACTTGAACCTGGGGGAATGTTACGTCCCCAGTCCGAAGGGCTGACTCGGTGGGACGTACCCCGACCCCGAGTCGAATAACTAAGTGGCCTCGGCGGAACGAAATCCAGCCTCGAGCCGAATAACTGAATAGCCTCGGTGGAGCAAGGTCCAGACCCGAGCTGAGCGAGTCTTATTGTTTGGTCGTTTCTTTTTGTATTAGGCGCTAAGTTTGTCCCCGGTTTTTTGAGTAAGTTTTTCTATTTATGTTTTAAGAAAGTGGACGAGAACCTTTTTGAAAAGAGAAAGTTTTTATTCATGTTTCGGGGACAAACTGCCCTTTTTTCAGTTGATTTGGCGGCCACATGCTCTTTGTCTGGTCGTCATAACTTCGTGGTCAATGTATTTGTTCAGATATCCGTTTCGTGCTAGGTCTTCCATCTGCTCTCGCAGATCTTTACATCCGTCTGTTGTATGTCCCTTGGAGTTGTGGTGCACACAATAAGCCTTTTGATTCCTTCTGTCCGGTGGGAATCTCATTTGGTCGGGTTCCACTAAGAGGCCTTTCCCCTGAATCTCCATGACAATTTGTCCTAGTGGTTTCTTTAGGGGGATGTATGCATCTTCCCCGATCACATGGTTTACTTGGGTCGGCGCCCTTCTCTCCTGATTATCCCG